>PVIU01002312.1:0-113100 GCA_004026605.1 Ondatra zibethicus
CACACAGGACACAGAACATCACAGACACACAGGACACAGAACATCACAGACACACAGGATACAGAACATCACAGACACACAGGACACAGAACATCACAGACACACAGGATACAGAACATCACAGACACACAGGACACAGAACATCACAGACACACAGGACACAGAACATCACAGACACACAGGACACAGAATATCACAGATATGCAGGATACAGAGCATCACAGACACACAGGACACAGAATATCACAGACACACAAGACACAGAACATCACAGACATGCAGGACACAGAACATCACAAACACGCAGGACACAGAACATCACAGACACACAGGACACAGAACATCACAGAAACGCAGGACAAGCAGGCATCACAGACACACAGGACAACAGAACCATCATCTCATCTGATAAAGTGTTACCTTCTGCAAAAGCAACATCACTCTCTTGCCCAAATCCCATGGATCCATCGGACAACCAGAGGCTCTTCTTAGACAGCAAATACATGTGCGTGTTCAGACTAAATTTGGCTGCCACTGGGTCGCTGACCTAAGCCAAAGGGGAAGCCTTTTATTATTGGTGGCCCTGATGTGTCCAGGCACGCAGCACCCTGCTCAGGCACACTGTCATCACACACTGCCATGCAGAATCCGTCCTTGAAATGTAGTTATCCATCCACAGTAGCTTAAGGGGCTATAGTTCTGATTTTGCTACTGAGAAACAAAACTGGTGATGTGAAACCACTTCTTCTTTTAGAGTGAGAGTAAGTGGCATCACTTGCTCTTGTATCTACAGGCTGATCAGGGCATATATGTAAAGTGTTTGGAAGTATCACAGTCAGCAGGAGGCTTACAGTAAGTTCTTGGACCAAGACTGGTATTCGACTTTTACCAATATGTAAGGTCGGTTATGTTTTAAGAGGTGGATTCCCATAGTCCTTGAAGACTGAGAACACGATGAAGTGTAGAATTCTATGGGAAATTGTCACACCTCCAAGACAGCACATTGCAGGAGAGACATAAGATCAGATAACATCTAAATAGTTCTTCCACAAACTGAGACTATGGTTTTTACGTTAGAAATAAAAACAGACAAAAGAGTGTTCCTTTTCTCTCTTGGTTCCTTCTTGTCCAACTTCCTTCTCTCTCGGTATTTGAGAATTAAGTCACCCACTTGTGAAAACACATGTATTGATCAAAGAAAATCATGATTTTTGAACAAAGTGGATTCCATTCGGATAGCTCTGTGATACGTACCTGTTGGAATCGGATGTCAAGGTCAAAGATGACAGGTTCTCGTGGGTTGCAGGTGACAGGCAGACGGTATTCCAGGTTGGGTGGGGTGGTACAGGGCACCAATTTTACCATGTATGTGCCTGAGTAGTCACGAACCTTTGAAGAGGAGAGAAGGCATTTTCTGTTTGAAATGCGTAGTGTCATCAGAAGGCAGCAGAGAAAGGTTTTGGAGACACTTACCGCAAAGTCTGACACAAAACTCCATTGCTGGACTGGCTGGTTATAGGTTGGCTCACTCCTGATGAGACGGAGGGAAAAGGTGAGGCCTGGATGGTCAGCAGATACGATCACCGAGCTGGTAAAGGAAGCTGAAAAAATACCAGAAGTCACAGAGGTTTAGAGATTAAATTGAAAAAGTCCACGACTGTGTTGTTTTCAAAGTACCATATTGCCTCGGATTTAATTTGTGCTTACAAGCCTTTAAGGTTGGTAATGTTTATCTGCATTGAAAAATGGAAAAAACAAAACAACAACAACAAACCTTGGGCAGAGAGTGACTATGGGGACACTCCGAAGATCCCAGATAGGCTGTGAGACTTTGGACTCCTCATTTGCTGTATTTCTTCTGATCTATATAATTTGGCCAAAAGGTAAGGGCTCCAGGGAATCCGTGCAGCAACCCGGGCTGAGCGAATGCTGGGATAGCACACCAAAGCCAGGCGCTGAACTTCCCAATAGCAAAGTCATCTTATGAATGAACTGTAATTCTAATTAGATTGCCTTCAACTGGGGCTAATCACAGAGCCGGTCCATTAGAGAGGTGGACACTTAGAAGCGCCCCCAAAGTCCAGGACACCCTCGCTCTCCGGAACTCATCATGGCAACGAGGCCATCTGATTCCTTTTGGTTCCCCATTTCTTACAGCTTAATCTGCTTAACAAATTACAACGGGTTCTCTTTTCTTCTTGATCATTCAGCTGTTTTCTCCTTCCTTAGTTAGAGCTTATGCCCGGAAAAAGGCTGACTGTGAAGCTAGTCAGGGGACGGGTTCCACTTCCAACCCGACAGAAGCGGCATTGCAGTAACACGGGAAACCAACTGGGCAACATGGGAAGTCAAAGAAAAAAAACCAAAACCATTTCTAATCACGGAGCCTTTGTAAAATGAACAGATATGAGCTTACTGACATTCTGACATATTTTATCAATATTCAAAGCACAGCCAAGTCACTGCTGAGCCAGTCTCTATCAGTTGCAGCTCCCATGTCTGAAACTTGAGTATGAAAGCAAAATACCTGTTCCGCCTCCACTCAAAGGTTCCTCGTAGACCTAGAAAAAAACTGAGCAGAGAAGTGCTGGCAAAATGAATCGATGGAAATGAGGTTATCATAGAAACAAAGCACAGAGAAAGAGAGTTATGAAAGCTCGCATAGTGATAGTTTTCCAATATAAGACATAGATGAACGATGGCCAAGCATGAAGGATGTAATTATACATAGTGAACTCACATGAAATGAAGAGCTTCAAAGCTAGCCAGGAAGCATACTGAGACCTGTGCGGATATGAAGATGTACGTGTGGTTGTGTGGGAGGGGGCAGCTCCCTGACAACAGGACTTACCAGGATGTGACAGCACAAACAAGCCATGGAACTGAGCCTCCGTCTTGAAGTTCACAGCCAGGCGTCCGTCCTCAGCGATGCGCATGCTGGCTGGGTAGAGAGAGCCTACAGAAAGCACACGAGGGTGAAAATACAGGTGGCTAGAGACCCTGATGTACAGATTCCTGTCTGACACATTTGGTCTAATGTAAGTCTTTTGTAGTAGTATATTATTTATATTTCGATAAATAAATCTCGCCTGAAGACCAGAGGCAAAGCTAAAGCCACCAGAGGTCAGGTAATCGTGACAAAACACACCTTTAATCCCAGGATTTGGGAGACAGAGTCAGGTGGATCTCTGTGAGTTCAAGGCCACCCTATCAGGTGGTGGTGGTGCCTACACCTTTAATCCCAGTACTAGGGAGTCATACGCCCTTAATCACAGCACTAAAGGGAATATAAAATGAGAGGCGAGAGAGCATGGGACTCTTATCTCAGGGTGGTGGGTTCAAGCCCCACATTGGGCATCAAATGCGTCACGATTACCTCTTGTTTTCAGGCAAGATTTATTTATCAAAATATAAGTAATAAACCACCACATTCTTTAAACTTTCTATGAGCAGATACTATCAGATGAATTCTAGATAATAACAGTAATAATAAATGGTACAAGTTTCTTTCTTTTATAAGGATAAATTGGGGCAAAATAAATTAAGTAATATAAGTCATGTCACTATAAAATACACAGATGACTATGATACTTTTTTTTTTTTTTTACAGTTCTAGTTTACAAAAAAATGATCTGTGGGGGTTGCCCAAGCAACATAGTGAATTCCAGGCCAGCCTGGTAAGATCCTCCCAACCCCCACACTTCCACCTAAAAGAGAGAGCTGGGAGGTACTAACTTTAAATGTATTTTCTAAAATGAGATATAGAGTTAAAACCCTTGACGTAATCTGAATTGACCATCTAGGTGGTCACTGCAATGCCCTCATAGTGCTAAGGGAATTTTAACCTGCCCCATATGATGGAATTATACTTCAGCTGTGCTCTTGACAAAAAAGTCCACAAACTCTGTTCATGGGTTAGTTTGACACTGGTGGGGTTGGCTTGCTTTTTGCTTATTAATATTTTTTTGAGAGCCAGTCTTATTAAGTGGTTCAGACTGTCTTCAGCCCACAGGAACCCTCCTGCTTCATCCTCTGAAGTGCTGGGAGTACAGGTATAAGCCACATGCCCTGGTGAGTTTCTGGACTTTACAGTTTCCACATAGGTACCGACATATCTGCAGATGCTAAAGGGCCTACAGTCAGGAGCTCTCCACGCCTGTGTTGTAGGACATTTGCCTAAGGTATCACTGGGTGACAGAATTTCAAATCAGAAAGCAACAGAAGCTTTGTGTACCCTTCATAGGAAATTCCCCTCGCTCCAAGTTTAAGCAATGTGCTTGAGATGACACAGATCACAGTTAATTAATTATAGTGTCAGAACTAGAATCCAAGGCAGGTTTTATCATTGGACTATAAATTGATCTTCTGATTCTGGAAGCAAAATGTGCAACTGAATTCCTGATTTTACACCCAATTTTCAACTCGGATCTCTCTATCTGGTAAAAGCCAGGAAGCTATATGGATTTATTATGTAAAATATAAAAATTAGCCACTTAAAATAGAGTGGGATATACCTGAAATAAAGAAATTAAATTTCATAGTCACACATAATGCAAAGTTTGAGGCATCAATATGATTTTGTTAAACAAGAGTTTTCCATGCATGACAAAACCTGCCCTGGATTCTAGTTTAAAAATGTATTAAAAGGTGCTCCCGTTATTTTTACCAGTGAAAAAAAACAAAATTATCTTCCTGGATCATTACCATAGGTAAGAAAATTGCTTTAGGAGTCATACCAACCCACCTTGGAGTTCAGCTTCCGGCGGGCTGCCTATCCCATGGTTCCACAAGATGGCAGTGTCGTACACAAACGTGAGGCGGAGTTCGGACTTCAAGTCGAAATGCTGCCAGCCTCCCACCCCGACAGGGGAATGGAACACGTAGGAAACATACAGAGGAACTCGAAGGGTCACATAGGACTGTACTAGGTTTAGGACCTAAAACGATGAAATCATTCCCATCAGTGTTAACCAAACCAGCCCAATTTGTCAGAAGCCATCTCTTTTCCCTTTGCTGAAGATTTTGCGTCATCAATGAAGAACATAAAGGACAGCCTTTCCCAGGGCTGTGTTCTTCTGACTTCACATACATTGTTATCACTATCACAAGCAGCAGGGATACACACTAGCATTCCTTAAAATAAACACTGTTTTCAGCAGCATATAACAGCAGCTTTGTCAAGGTACAGGTGTCATACCACATAATTCACCCATTTAAGTGCATAATACAATCACCACCACAATCAACTTTAGGAATCTAGTACACGGGGAAGTCACCCTCCTCATGGTCTGGGTGACTGCTAATCCACGCCTTGTATTTGCCTCTCCTGATCATGTAGAAATGAATCCTGTCAGGTGCCCTTATTCCAGTTCATTTCTGCCTTTTATTAAGGGATAACAGGCTGATATATAGATATATTCCATTTTATTGCTCCCCATCGGAGGAATGGTGTGAGTTTAGAACTATTAAGCAAAGATGTGTCTATGAACTATTTTTTAATCATATAGAGGAAGTTGGGAAGAACATAAAGATGTAAAACAAACATATTTAACATGGTGCAGTTAGAACATTTCAAAACAATTTAAATAAGCTGTCTTTGAATTTTATATTTTCTTTCTTCTGGTATTCAATAGTACGATAAGGGAGGTCCAGAGGACAAATTAATACCTGCCAAGTATCTTCCACATTTCAGACAATCTGTTGGTTACTGATGAAAGCTATTTAATATTTTCATTCTCATAACTGTATGTATGCAAGGTGGTTTGATGGATGGATGGATGGATGAATGGATGGATGGATGGATGGATGACGGCTAGAAAGCAAAGAAGAAGAAAAAATGAAGACTCAGAGAAATTAGGCAAGTTCACCAAAATTTTTGAAAACTTATTTTCATTTCATATACATGAATGTTTGACTGCATGTATGTGTGTGTACTACATGGTGCAGCCCTGGTGCCCACAGATGTCAGAAGAAAGCATGAAATACCCTGGAACTTGAGCTACAGACAGTTATGAGCCACCATGTGGGTGTTGTGAACTAAAGCCTGCAGGTGCAGCCAGTGCTCTTAATCACCGCCCCCCTCCATCGCTCCATCCCCCCTCATCAGAAGTCTCTGAACCTCCTGAGGGGCCTATGGAATTTGGACCTAGATTCTAGACCACGTTCATCTCTCCCACACTTTAGTATATTCCATACAATGCAGAGCAGCCCTAAGAACACCTAACAGAAATTACTGCATTTTAATCTCCAAATGCTCTAAGGGACCAGGGCAGTGATCACATTGCCTCTCCGTGCAGGAGGGAATCATCAGCTGACTCTTCTTGGAAATTCCAATCAGGTTGTTGGAACTGGTCTCCTACAAAGAATTGACACAGGGACTAGACATATAGTCATGAGAATAGCACTATGATAAGGCACACTATCATGGAGTTGAGAACAAAGCCTTCCAGTCACACACATGACAATCCAAATCAATAATGGAAATACACATAACAAGAAAGAACCACCCACCAGGCAAGCAACTTGCTTGGTTCTCACCTGTGGGAAGCGGACACACCCTGCTCCCTGACAAGTCAGAGCCTTGTGACTTGAATGCTTTAAGATACGTTTTCCAAAAGCAGCCATAATTACTACCACTGAACAATAAGTTCTGAAGAGCAGTTAACACTCTGGCTATCTGGGAAAGTTACTTGGTCAACCCATAAGCCACTGGTGGTTAAGATTTATATCTCATTCTGGGAGGCTAATAATTCACTGTTAGGCTTTAGGCATGGACTTCCAATTAAAAAAGTAGCTTTATGTTTGCCAATGTTGACTTACTCTCCATCAAATGTTATGTGGAGCAGTTCAGGAGGGAACTTTTAACCTTTACTCTCAATAAGATAACTGGGATATAATAGCACTCAGTATGATTCTCATTGGGTTTTATTTAACTTTTTGAGACTTACTATGCTGCCTAGTGGCAATCCTCCTGCCTCAGCTTCTTGAGTGCTATGATCACAGGTGTAAATCCCCATACCTGTTTCATTGTTTATTTTGTTTAATTCTCGATGTGGTGATTTCTGAACATAGGACCTCCCTCATCTTATACAATTTTTTTCTTCTTTAGGGCCAGGCTTTCCTGGCTACTTAGAATCTCTGCCTGGAGGGGACAGGAACTGAATGGAATCCACTTCAATCATTCAGTCACCTGCCTGTTTCTTCAACCAAAAATTGCAATGCAACCATTAATTTTCGATGCCACTCTCCTGAGCATTCAATTTCTTTTAACCTGAACCTCGGGACCTTTAAAGGCATAAATCATCAACCGAGGCCCGATTAGTGAACTGACATGCCCTTGTTGACATTTAAAGTTAATTAACAGAGAGAGGCAAACAGCAATTTTAAGATTATATTTAAAGGGAGCAAATATCCTGGAGAAAGTAACACACTGTCAAATTTATATTACGCAACCGAGTGCCAAGCAAATTATGTAGAGGATATTGTTTGCCTAAGGGCTTGAGGCAGGGGGCTACTCTGCATGTAAGATGGGTAGGGGCGGGGATGAATGTCATATGTAGCATTATATGTATACAGAGGCTCGCCACTCTGTCTCCATTTAGAAGGCTCATTAGCCACACATAGCTGATGGCTACCATCCTGGATTGCACAGCTCTAGAGTCCCATACTCAGTAGCCACACATAGCTGACGGTGATCACACCGGACAGCACAGATAAAGATTCCCATATTTGAGGGTTTTTTTTTTAATTAGGCCGCATATAATAGGACCAAAAAAACATTGAAAATTTGTTTGCCAGCACATGTATTTGGCTCCTTAATGCAGCATATGTGGTTTGTATTTGCCTGAAAGACAGAACACAGACAAAGTTGTTAGAATTCTTGCTCAGGGCTGTGACTGGTGGGGGAACGACTCCCGTTGTGATGTGTTTTTCCTGGCTCCTTTAATGGAGGCGTTAGTGGCTATAAAACGTCACCCACCAAAAAATAAAGCTTCAAGTCTCAGAGTATGCAGCTAGCTGCTCAGTTGAGGGGATTGCTTCCCATCCTCGGCCAGATCCTCTGAGTAACATCCAAGGGTGCTTAGGAGCAAGGAGACCCCGGCTTCTGCCCAATTACAGCTCTTCTGTAGGCGGGCGAATCAGAGAGAAAGACACAGACCCTGGGTAGGCATCAATATTGAGCCACTGATTTTGTACAATGAAGGACAACTTCAAGGGATGTTTGCTATCTAGGATTATAGATAACCTAATGAACAACATAGAAACATGGTTGAGGACGTTATGATGAAACACTCAAAAGGAGACAGCATGGAGCCATGAAGTTATAAGTCTGGCAGGTATGGTGGCGCACATCTTTAATCCTAGCACTCGGGAGGCAGAGGCAGGAGAATCTCCGAGTCCACGGCAAGCCCAGTTTATACAGCGAGTTCAAAGCCAGCCAGGGCTACATAGTAAGGCTGTCTCAAAGGAAAAAAAAAATAACTCTGAAGACCTTTCCTTGTCATGGTACATGCTCATGTTAAATTACATAAAGCAGCACACAAAATAAAGTAAGAAAAATTAAGCTGCCACCATTACAATGTCTTTGTGTCATCATGGTGGGATAATGGGCGGGGTTTGGTTTGACTTTCATTTGTTCTCCCGAGTTCAGAAACGATGTTATTTTGGTTACAAACATTAGCTGTTAAATCTCAGAACATAGGCAACCACATTCATCATGAACATTGTGTGAACTGGGTTGCTCTTGACTGACGCAGCATGACTTGAAGGAAGAATAAAATAATAGGATAAAAAGACCTGACTTCAGATACACATTCTAGCCTCAGGGTTCACGTTTGCAAACCAAACACACCTGTAAAAAGGAGGCAAAAATTCTTCCTCAAACAAATCAACTAAGAAAAAATATTCCTTCACTTTTCTAGACCACAGAGTATCTTCCCAGGAGTATATTGCAATTTCATGCCATAAGAGCAAGCTGTAATTGGGCTGCATGTCTGCAGCTTAGGCCTGCCGATTGGGCAACGTGACCAACTGCTGGGTCCCTAAGAAGTCGAGAGAGTCAAGACGCTAGCCTTGAACCACAGCCAGGAAAGCTGAGAAGAATGCTTTTACTTTTCAAAAAATTTGTTTAAGAAAAAAAAATCACCAGAACTTCCAAATGTTTAAAAACTAAGTTTAGCCAGGCAGTGGTGGTGCACGCCCTTAATCCCAGCACTCAGGAGGCTGGGGCAGGTGGATCTCTGTGAGTTCAAGGCCAGCCTAGTCTACAAGAGCTAGATCCAGGACAGGCTCCAAAGCTACACAGAGACACCCTATCTCATAAAACAAACACACAAACACCAAAAACCTTAAGCTTAACTTCTGTCAAGTGTTTCTCATTGTATGCTCAAACAACCTTAATTAAAGGAAAAACAAACAAGAACAGAAATGGAACTCGAAGAGAGGCAGAACAGAGTTATTTATTAAATATGTATCTTTTCTTTTTTGTTATCCACCTTTGCATTTTTGAGGTTAATGACTAGAGATTGTTTTAGAGCCAAATAAAATTAAAGGACTTTAAAGTTATTTTTCTTAAGAGGCTAACTTCTTAGCCTTTTAATGGGTAATGACTTGACCTATATATGTCTCCTTTGCTGGTGCGTATGGGGTCCTCACCGGTCCCTGGGATGTTTCCCAGTACAGACTAGATGTCAAGTGACTACTTCGTGCATATACAGCAGAATAAGGAGGTCTCGCTATCAGCTAATGAGAGCTATAGTCTAAAAGTCAACAAAGGTCAGTGTTATCAGCACACAAAAACCCTGGATTTTTCCAATCGTCCCTTCACTTTGGCAACTCTTTCTTATAGGTTAAGTAGTCTGAATAAGGAGTCTGGAGGCAGAATAGTCTGTGTGTCAAAAACAGAACTTTAAATATCACACACACACACACACTCACACACTTACACACACACGCACGGTAGCAACTTAGCAATATTTCACAAAGGTAGCTTGTAGCAAGCACAGGTTGATAAAAGTTGTTTGCACAGTGCTAGCTTAGGCTAAGGTGCCAAGTCTAGGACAGGTGTTGGAGGCTGGAGGTAGTGTCTGTTCGGCGCTTGGCCAGAACTTTGAAGTACATTTCTTGGCAAGTGAAAGACAGACGAGTGTGTGCGCGGCAGATGGGAGTGTTTGGCTACTCACAGAGCCACTCCTACACCCTAAACCCGCCACTCAAGTTGATGGTTCTTTATCGTCACCAGTTTATCCAATTATTAATTCAGAAAAGTGACCATTTATAAGACTGGAGAAATTCCTAAATCAGAATCTAGTTATTCTACGACGCGGTTACTTGTAGCGAGCACCACCTCCAGAACTGGAATTGTGCTTCCCTTTCAGATTGCGCTGCCTGTGTGCAGCTCGTGCTGCCCCAGGACCCGTGCATCCCCAGTACCTGGGCCCATGCACCCCTGTACCAGCGCCCCTGCATCTCCAGCACCAGGGCTCGTGCACCTCCAGAACCAGGGCCCACACACCTCCCGCACCAGGACCTGGATTAGCAAATTTCATCACCTCAGCTGAGAATGTATTTTGGCACATGGTTTCCATAGTGGGTGCTGTGCAGTGTTTATCTATGAGGGACATTAGGAAGCCCAGTTGGCTTTCTTATAATAGTGTCTATGACTGTATCCATTTTCATAGTCAATTACACGTTAGGATAAGTTTACGATGGGTTACCAGCACGGGCACACAAGCTGCAGGAATTTGAGCAAGTTATCTGAGTTTTTGTTTGTTTGTTTTGTTTTTTCTCTTCTCTTCTCTGTAAACGGGAGTGGGTGGTGTGGGCATGGTATTTATTTTTATGGAGTTGTTGTGAGGTCAGGAAGAATAGATATATACAACATGTTTAGAAAAGTGGAAGGCACACACGTAACAATAAACTTACTAACTAGTATTATTCCGACTTTCACCAACATTGTTGTTATTAGTTTTGGTTGAGACAGGGTCTTATATAGCCCAGGCTGGCCACGAACTTCTCATCCTTGCGCCTCTCATTCTGAATCCTGGGACCACAGGTGACAAGTGTGCACTGATACACTTGGTCTGTGTGGTGCTGGCTAAACTTAGGGTTTCACATACATTAGGCCAACTGGGCTATATCCCCATCCCCAGTGCCATTATCTTAGTTTTCAGAACTACCATTTGACTGTTTTTCTTCATTCTTAGATCCATAAATGAATGGAGGAAAGGGAAGGGGATGTCCTGGAGGGCCATCTTTCTTTTCTATTAACTTACTTTTTTTTTTCTCCTCTACCCATGGCTTAGCAGTGTGTATGTGTGCTATGGAGAGAAAGGAAGAAGGCATCAATAGTCTGTAGAGAAATTAAAGTTTAGGCCAAGGAAGAAGGTAGGGGTGAGTGGGACTGTCCATTTTTAAGCTTTCCTTTGAGAGTGCAAGCACTGTGTTTCACTAGCTTGTTACCACGTCGATTACACTGAAGGTTTTAGAATTTCTTAATAGAACCTGCAACCTCAGTGGCTCACACTTAATCTGTTCTTCTCCGTGATGTTGATCATCATGGTTCCATAAGTAGATTGATTTTTAATAATACAAAAGCAGAAAACCTTCTCAGAAGGGATTCTTAGATGTAGACCATCTACTGAAAAAAGCTTACATGAAATGGTTAGGAACTGGATAACCTGGGGGCAGGAGAGATGGTTCAGTAGGTAACAGCACTAGTTGCTCTTTCTGGAATTTGGGTTCGAACCCTATCACCCCCATAGTAGTTTATAGCCATCTGTAACTTCTATCTCAGAGGACACTATGCCTTTTTCTGGCCTCTAGGGGTATCAGGCAAAATGTCCATACATACAAACAAACAAACAAATAAATCAACAAATAATTATTGGCTGACTGACCTTAGGGTATGCTGTTTCTCATTCCTAGTGTGTTATACAAGCTTTTCATGTAAGACAAAGCTGGCTGAAACTGGCAGCTGCCAGTTCCAGCCTCACAACAGAACCACCCACAGTTCAATTAGAGACACAGTCCTGGCTTCAGTTACTTGAGGTTACCGGACACAAAACATCTCTGAACCCAAATGATTCAACAGAATGATGAACATAAAGCAAAAACAAAACAAAACAAAAAAAAAACTAGCAAAGTAGCATCAGCTTAAATGAACACTTAACATTTAGCAGCCAGATTTAGTGTGGAGCGATAAACATCTCAGAAGCAAGCCTCGCCTTCAAAGCAAGCTTGGCGCATTACAGTTGGCCTGCAAAGGCAGAACAAGCTTTAGCAGCAAGAAGGCAGGGATACAGTGGGAAAAGTAGCTGTCCGAGTGACACATGAAAGATAGAGACATGTCTCCACTCTGTGGGGAAGAGAAAAGATGTTCCTGGGGGCAAAACAGGCTACAAACAGGCCCACAGAGATACTCTGAAGCACGGAGAAGCAAGCCGACAGAGACCCAACCGAACCACTGTGCTGTCCTGTGGCGTGTCCTAGTTCGTTGATGTCAACTGACCCTGTGTCTGGAGTGGTCAGAAAGGAGACAGGGATTTTATAATGACTGCACAAACTCTGGGGGGGAAGAGCTAACGGTGTGTGATCTGAGAGGAGAAGGCTGAGGTGGTGTTTTCTTCTTTTCTTCCTTGTCATGTGGCGAAGCCAGACTGGGGAAGAAGTACCCAATGGACTACCGCCCAAGAAGGCTTTACGTAACGTGTCTCTGGAGACACACAGCTAGAATGCACCGGAATCAAATGTCAAGTATCCACTTGCTTGATGAGAGCATCAGGCTCTTCCCACCACTTCCCATTGCCTTTATGTTGATTCTTCCCCCCACTTCACACTGCCTTTACGTTACACTCTAATACAGGCTTCCACTAATTCACACTACTTACTGACTCCTCTGATTTTTGAGAACAGGATGTCTTAACACTAGCTTCCAGGCATCACGAGCAGCGGAACACCGACCGTGGCTGAGATAGCCGAGTTCCACAGTTCCGCTGTGGGAGCGAACTGATGGGCCATTACCAGTGACTTTCTGCTTTATTTTACTAGGAACCCAGCAGGAATATAGCCTTTAGAAATACACCTTCACGGACTTCCAATTCTAGTAGATTGCCCTTGGCTAAATATTGAAAGATATGGTGCATTCTGCATATCACTTGCTACTTTAACATGCAGATCCCTCTTATACTTTTTGTTATTTCAGGATTTTAGTTCAAATACTTGATATAATTTTCAATACAAATTTTAGGTTTTTAAAATTATAACCTAAGCAGAGACTCTGCTCTTTATTATTTTAGCAGTGGTCTTTTGGTGGTGTGGCAGGAGGGCTTTGTGTATCTCTTGTATATTGATATGTAGTATGACAGATTTGGATGGCATCCCATCAACTGTCCCTCTCTGACCAAAGGCTACCAATACTGAGATGATAGTTGAGGGTAGGAAACTACTGACAGAACCAAGCAGCTGGTTTGTCCAAGGAGCAAGGCTCAGATGTTGGAATGTGTACCTGGCCATCTGTCCCGATGGTGCCTCCACAGTCTTCCAGGAGCTCCGACATGTCATAGTAGCTGACAAACTCCCATAGACAGGCTTCCAGATTCAGGTTTCGGTAGAATCGTAAGGTGCTGGAACCCCTGACCGGCACACTGTACTGGTAAGGATAGGTCTCTCCAATGACTTCCGGGTTCTTCGTGGCATTAGTCAGGAAGCCATGGCGGGTCTTCACTTCGGTGTAGTCCAGCAGATTGGAGCACTTGTGGTTACCAACTCTTGTGCCGTCAGGGCTGAGGGTCAGCTCGAAGTTGGATAGCTCTCTCGTGGAGATGATAGGCAGCATCCCTGCAGGGAAGCACAGCGAAGCGCCATCTGCTCTTACTTGCACTTTTGTTTTAATTTTAAAGAATGCTTTTTAAGTTAACAGACTTTCAAAACTAGGTAAAAAGAGTTGGAAGAAGCAGGTGGACTTGAAAGTCAATTTGCAAACTGAGGATTAAGGAAATGAAACCAACCAGGTTACACGCACCCCAACTCCCAAGGCCTTTACCAGGATATCTACCATCTATGTGTCTGAAGTCTTGCTTTACCCACGGTACCTACCATCTATATGTGGCATCGTGACAGTGAGCTTGATGAGGTTTGCGAAGTCTGGGTCCTCAGGACCAGTGTAGCGCAATTTAGCTGAGAATGGCTCCGCCCCTACTATCCCAGGCACACGGGGCTGACAGAGACCTTGAAGGAAATGAGCACATTTATACTAAAAGAAGATGACAGCACATAAGGAATGTTTTAATGTAGGGGCCATTGCTTTCTATATTTTAATATTCCCCGTGATCTAAGACCTGGCTGAGAATGAGCATCAGAAGGAAGGAGAAGACTGTGTGAACATATTCACAAAATTACTGTATAATGTGAACAGATAAAATGAAAATGGGTGAAATACAATACAAACCAAGTATAGTCAAATGGAGTGAATCTTAATGTTACCCTAGAACAACAGGATGAATCGTGAGATACGTATTATATATTAGCTGTAATTAAATATTACAGACTGTAATTAAATATTACATTACATTTAGATTAGACTAAATCTAAAAGTGAGTGAGTGTTTTAACAGTGCTGAAACTGATCACAGAGCTTTACTGCATTATAGTTTTAATCCGTGTGTGTGTGTGTGTGTGAGAGAGAGAGAGAGAGAGAGAGAGAAAGAGAGAGAAAGAGAGAGAGAGGCCAGAGGTATCACATCCCCTGGAGCCGGACCTACAGCTGTGAGCCCCCTGGCGTGGGTATTTGGAACTGGACGTGGATCCTCTGGTACATGCTCTTAACCACTGAGCCATCAACCCAGCTACCTAAAACTACTTCTTTATCTGAGAGTAAACACACTTTAAATAGAAATGTGCATTGCAAGTTTGAAAACCCATTTAATTTAGGAATAGGAGTCTAAGTCAGAGGTGGAGTACTGGTCTAGTGTGTAAGAGCCTGGGTTGCATTCTCAGCACTTCCAAGAGTAAACCCAAGGGGCTGGAGAGACGGCTTGGTGATTGAGTCTGCTGACTGCTATTGTGGATGACCTGGGTTCAGTCCCCAGAACACACAGTGGCTCACAACCATCTGTAACTCTAGTTCCAGGGCATGTGATGTTCTCTTCTGACCTGAGTGAGCACTGTGTACATATGTACACATGGGTACATACAAGCATACATACATACACTTCTGACCTGAGTGAGCACTGTGCACATATGGTACACATAGGTACATACAAGCATACATACATACACTTCTGACCTGAGTGAGCACTGCACACATATGGTACACATGGGTACATACAAGAATACATACATACACTTCTGACCTGAGAGAGCAATGTGCACACACGGTACACAT
Source organism: Ondatra zibethicus (assembly GCA_004026605.1). Classification (NCBI taxonomy): domain Eukaryota; kingdom Metazoa; phylum Chordata; class Mammalia; order Rodentia; family Cricetidae; genus Ondatra; species Ondatra zibethicus. The sequence continues at coordinate 15,382 of PVIU01002312.1, forward strand.
AGGTACATACAAGCATACATACATACACTTCTGACCTGAGAGAGCAATGTGCACACACGGTACACATAGGTACATAGAAGCATACATACATACACTTCTGACCTGAGAGAGCAATGTGCACACACGGTACACATAGGTACATACAAGCATACATAATACACTTCTGACCTGAGAGAGCAATGTACACACACGGTACACATAGGTATATACAAGCATACATACATATACTTCTGACCTGAGTGAGTGCTGCACACATATGGTACACATAGGTACCATACATACACATGTACAAGCATACATACATACACTTAAACTAAAAATAAATGAAACTTTAAAGCAAGCCTAACCCACCAAGTCTAAACCAGACCAACAACAAAAACCACACTTAAAGATCTTTGCTCAGCGGGAAGGATCAGCTTATAAAGTGGGTTTTCCATCAGTGTTGTGTCTAGCCATATTCTATTATGCACCTCCAACTTCACAGGCTCCAACTTCAAACCCAGACTCCCTTCAGTAAGGATTAGGTACGAATATGTGCACATGGCTCTCCACCATCCTTTGCCTGTGTGCCCAGCAGAGTCCCATGCGTGCAACAGCCAACTGGGCTCTTTACCTGGTACAGCAACCCCCTCCTGTCCAGACCTAACTCTTCCTCCTTATTCTCTCACAAGTTCCCCCATGCTGGGCTTGTCATTTCCAGACAGTTCATGTTCTTTCATGACTCTTAGAGTCACTTCTCATGTGGCTCCTCTATAGGGGACCAGATTCAGAAGACCTGTGTCTCCAGTTCTCCTATGGACTCCTGGAGGATGGGAGCCCTCCTTTATCATTATTACGAGTACAAAACTCCTTACCTAGCACACCACAGGGGCTCAGGAAATGTGTGAGCAACTGTTTTTTTTTTTTTTTTTTAACAAAGACTGTTATAAAAACGGATGCTCGTCTTTAAGTAGAGTTCTATGGTAGACATGGACATGTGGAGGAATTTATACTCAGAAATGAGGTATTCGCGATACCGCAGTTTCCCTGCAGTTCACAGGGAAACGGTCTCTCACCTTCCTCTCTGCCGATGGTGACGACGGGGCTCATCAGCTCCAGGCCTTCATTCCCATTGGTGTTCACGGCACGGGCTGCGCACTGTACCCGGGAGCCAGGCTGAAAGTATATGGAGTCTAACGTGATCATTTTGGATGACGTGAAAAACGTATCGAAGTCTACCTCTCTCATAGGGCTGGTTACGCCGTCCGGGCCAGCAGGAGCGCTAATCAGCCATCGGTATCGGGTCAAAGTGTCATTGATGCTCTCGCTGGCACAAATAGAGCCCGTTTTGTCATAGTCTGGGTATTTGGGATTGCAAGCCTAGAGGAAAAGCAAACAACAGTGTTAGGACCAGAGTAGAGAGTACTATAGTCTTGATTCTTCTCAAGCTTCTTCAGCCCTCACGCTTCCACTGCCCCCCATGCTACATTTCGGTCATTGAACTTCTGAATTCTTATTCCTAGCTGTGATCGTTTTTCTGACCCTTAGACTCTCAGTGGCTCGTTGGACATGACCGTGCTCAGAAGTGTTAATCATGGCACCATCTCTTAAATCCCCAGAGTCATTCCTACCCTTTTCTCTCATGCTTCTGTCCCCTCTCCCTCTGCTCTACAAAATGTATTAGAATCTCCCTCTCCCATGAGGCTGGTCACATCATCAGGGCTAGCAGGAGTGCCAACCAGACATCCATTGAGAGCCCAACCCTTCTCTTCCCTTCTTCACATCCAGCAGGGGGGTGACCTTGACCACTCTGCTCTGTGTAATACTCCTTAAGCTGGTTCCTTGTGTACCATTCCCATGGCTCCTTCCCAGCTAATTCAAGTCCTCCCTTTCCAGCTCATTACGCACTCCCGGCCCACTAACATTCCAACACGACGCTCTACTCACGCAGTTCTGCACGAACATTTCCTGCCACCCAACAAATGAGTTCCAAGTTGCCTAAAGTGACATTTAGAGCCACTTGTAGGCGAACACCAAATTATTCACACCTTGGTACACCGACGAACATTCATTGTGTGTCTGTGATATGTGGAGTGTCTCGTTACAGCAGCAGTGACATAAAAGTCACAGCTTTTGTTCACAGGGAACTTAAAAGTCAGTTATGAGAAGGCAGGCAAAATCTGGAATGAATCCCTCCCATTCTCCCTGACAACCGCCCTTCGCAGGATGATCTCTCCGTACCTGAATCTTAAACTGTCAAAAGTCTATGTGATCCTCCACACCGGAGCTTCCACGCTAGCTCTTACACTCTGCCTCAGAGCTATGCAGCCCGAGTTTTTCCATCTGGCCTTATTTTTTAATCCCTTCTGTGCTGAGCTCATGCTTTCCTGATTTACCTGACGGTGACAGATTATTAAGCCGCACACTTTGAACTCAGTTAATAGGGTTCTGTTTGTTTGTTTGTGTTTTGGGAGGGGGAAATGGGAACTTCATTTAATTATTGTTATTTTCTGTTTTCCACAGCTTAAAGTTTAAACCTTAAATTTCCCAAGACACTACTTATTAAAGTTTGTAATTATTTTAAATAGTCGTCTTATGTGGCTAGAGGGATGGCTCAGGGTTAAGAGCAGTTGCTGTTCTTACAGAGGACCTGGGTTTTGTCCTCAGCACCTACATGACGGCTCACAACTATCTGTAACTCCAGTTCCAGGCGATCTTATGCTTTCTTCTGCACTTTGTATCAGGCACTCATGTGGTGCACATGACATGCAAGCAAACATTTTTAAAAAATGAATTATCTTAAATTTTTTCCCAATTTGATCTATTTCTTACTCACCGTAATGCAGACAACGGGATAGCCAGACACAGGTCCAGTGTCCTCCTTGGCTTTTGAAGTGTCATCATATATCAGCAAGGACACAATGTGAGGGACAGAGGGAAAGGTGACATCTGCCACGCTATTGAATTCCTCTATATATACAATGGCCTTGGTTGCCTGGAAGGAAAGGAGAGTGATCATTGATTTGTTAAATATCTGGGTTCTCGGAACTTTTCTTTTTCAGAAAAATGACTAGAAAATCCCCGGGGGTCACTGTGATGAGAAACTGTCCTGCCCAGACCCCATGCAGAGCGACAGGCCACACACAGCTTATTTCATGTGACCCTGGTGGCCTTGCTCATCTTGAATGTTTGTAGGAAAGGGACCTAAGCCTTGAGTGGTTCATCCAAAGGCTTGCTACTAGCCCATGAGATGCTTAGGGTCTAAGGTTTTCACTTCAGTTGTGAGTTAGGCTAGTAGCTAACTCAGCTGTGGCTTTGTGAAGTTGAAATAACACAATCCATTAATTGATAGTGGGAGGAAAAAAACTGACAGACACCTTGAAAGAAGTGAGACTTTCAAGGTCATGGGATTGTGTGGGCTTTCGTGAGGCAGAGAGGCCAGGGAGAAGCTAAGCTGTAGGTGAACAAAGGTCAGGCAGGACTACCTGGAACACAGAGGATAGAGAAGATGAAAGCTAGTCAGAAGGAGGCTCTGGACACTGTCTAGTCAAGGAGGAAAATCACCTCTGCCCATGTCCCTGGCTCTTGAACAGCTTTCCTACCGCTGATAACTGATAGGACAGTTCTCAAGCATCGCACTGACACTTTCTTTCAATAGTTGAAAATACTGCAAATTAAGTGTGTTTAATCTTCCTAATCTACCGAACACCATGGACCAAAACCACAGGGCTGTAGGGTTGCAGCTCATGATTGCAGAATAAGGATAAAAGTAAATTCGAATTAACGTTTTTACAAATAATTTTATAGCACTGTAAAGGCGAAGAAATGTAGGTTGAATCACGGTCACACCAAAGATATTTCTATGTTTTTAAGGATCTTTAACAGTAAAAGTGACTTTAGTTATGCATTGTTCCTTTACCCAAAAGAATGTCACATGCCACTCCATAAAAACAATGAAAGATTCACAGAAAATCTATTTGATCAAGACTTTGTACCCGCAGATCTTGAGTTATAAATATGACTTAAAAGGATAACAATGTAGCTGGGGAGATGGCCAAGAGGGTAAGGCACTTGCTGCTAAGCCCAGCATCCTTAGTTTGATCTCCAGAACTGATACTGTGGAAGGAGAAAACTAACTCCAGTCATAAGCTGTCCTATGACCTCCATGTGTGCGCCATGGCACCCCCCTCCCACCACGAATACAAAAAAATAAAGTTAAAGAATTCTTAAAGGACAGCAATGTCACAGAATTACCATTTTTACTGAATAATAAAAATACTTAAGAAAAATATATTCCCCGTTTGATTCCTTATTGATAGTGAAGAAGATGACGAAAGCAGCATGGTACACTTACACACAGTATTGTTGAAACTGACCTTCTCCTACAAATGGCATGTAATTAAAGAAATTATTTCCACTGTGCAAAAAACCAAATTCCATGGCGATTACATCTATCTTGAAGAAAGTCTGGTAGGCAATATAATGTATGAAACACATTTTGTGACTATAAAACTTTGCACCTGAAGTTCTCAACATCAGATTCTAGCCATAGTAGGGGGAACAAGTGGGAACCTTTGGTGGGTAAAGATGTCTGCTTCAACGAATGCTGAATAATTATCTCATCTTTGAGGCAGTCAATTCCAAGTTCAGTAATGACACGGGAGGGTTAAGAGGGCTGATGCGGGGCCCGGAGATTAGAACTCTGAATTTCCACCAACAGGATTTTCCAAAGACAGAAAGGAATATCCATCTCATCAGAACAGAAACTAACTGGGGTGGTAGAAAGGGCTCATGCACATCCCCTTTCATGTACAACGTCATCATTCCTTTAAAAAGGATTTATTTTTATATCATGCGCATGAGTGTTCGCCTCTATGCATGTGCACTGTGTGTGCAGTGCCCACAGAGACCAGAAAAGGACATAGGACCCCCTGGAATTGAAGCTACAGATGGTTGTGAGCCACCAGGTTGGTGCTCACATGTTCTCTACGAGAGCAGAAAGTGCTCCTTACAGCTGAGCCAGCTCTCTAACCCTGAGTCCTCTTTGCTGTGACTTCTTACGTGCATTTACTCTAAGAAGAGGTTGACTGTGGACTTACAGTCTCACTTACCTGTGTCTCTGCTACCATATTTTCATCTGGTTTTAGGTGAACCGTGAAGGCTTCCCTCATCTCTCTTACCCCGTCGAAGAGTACTTCAATTTCAACGATATGCTGGGTTTCCCCTTCCTTAAACTCGATTTCTACAAATACAAAGCCGCTGATTTAATCTTTTGCATATGAACCTGAGATCTTCTTGGACTGTGGTTTATAACAAGGGCATTTTACATTATGGTCCAGTACATCGGTGAACGCATGTGGCATGTGTGTGGTTACTTAAAGGGAATCAAACCAAACTGCTGATTTGTTGCTACTATCTGTACTATACTGTTGTGTGTGTGTGTGTGTGTGTGTGTGTGTGTGTGTGTGTGTGTGTGTGTGTGTGTGTGTGTGTGTGTAGGCTAAAGAAGATACATAGTGCCTTATTCTATCACTTTTTACCTTATTCCTGGAGACAGAGTTTCTCATTGGACCTAGACACCTTGGCTGGTGTCCAACAAGCCGTGTTGATCCTCCCATCTCTGGCTCCTACAGAGCTAGGATTCCAGGTATGGGGAGCCGGGAGGGGTAGTAGGATTTGAATTGAGATTTTGTGATTGAATTGTAAGCCCTCTTACCTGCTGAGGCATCTCCCCAGTGTCCACTCATACATTTTCTACTATTCTATTCTTCTTCTCTCTTCTCTCCAAAGGAAAATGCTAATCATGACTTACTAAATTGCTTTGTGGGTCCATGGTTTGGAAACTGCTGAGTGGTGAGACAGTGAACGGTTTTTATATCGGGCTATAAAAAGACTCCCCTTTTAGCCCACCAGTTTCCTAAGCTAATGAAGCCCAATGAGTGGAAACAGGACCGTAGATAGCAATGACTGAATGCTAGTGGGTGTAGGAAGATACATTAGGCTGGGTTGGAATTGTTTCAGGTGCATTACTAAATTATATTTCAAAAGCACTTATTTTTGCTGTTGTTAAGAGTGAAGGACAGCGTTTTCTCCCTCACCTGCTCCACTCAGCGAGGACTGCTCTGCTGTCATGGGAACGCAATCTAAGCACTAGGGCATGTTGCTAGCACTCACTTTTAAAAAGTTAAAGTATTATGATGATTGGGTTTTATTGAAGTCTGAGCAGCAGACCTTACTGTAGAAACTGGATGAGTGGAGAAACAGTCCGGAAAGAAAAGAGGAAGAAAAACGAACCCCATCGCTCCAAATAGCGGAGCCAGTGCTAGATCCCGACACTCCTGCAGACAGTTATCAATTCTTTATGGCAGAAGACTACACTGCTCATGTGCTTCCCACACTTCTCGACTTCAAAAAGCTTTGTCACCAATTATAACAAAGAAATTTAACAATCAGCTATTAATCAACACAATTAAAATTTTTTTGTTCCAATTCTGGATACATTTTTCCCCCCAATCACTGGCCTTATTATGCTCTTTGAGTTCAACAGTTTTGGATCTTTTTTTTTTTTTTTTTTTAGCCGCCATGAAAAACACAGGAAGATGAGAATAGCTAATGATTTCTAGCCTGCCGATTGGTTTTTAAAATTTTAAAAGCAAACTTTGGTGTGTATGTGTAGGGTATGCAATGTGATGCTATTTCATAAAACAATTTGGATTGATCTGTCTGTTGTGATTTCTAAAAATTACTTTTTTAACATTAAAAACATTGGGGATTTTCATAGGAAAACACAAACACCTGAGTTGTTTTGTGTCTTCTGTGGTAACTGTCAGCTAATGGCACCTGTGGGCTTTTCTCCACAATGGACTTTCAGGTTGACCAGCATTCCAGCTTCTCCGTTTTCCCTGACTTCACTCAATTCTGTCACCAGACTTCAATGTGTAAGCATTCAAATTTTTGCCTCCAGCTATGCAGAGCAAATGTCTAAGACGTTTTAAAATAGTTTATTGCAAACATCTCAATGGCTGTCTCTTGACGTGCATTTTCCTGGTGAGATTTCAGTCCCATTTGCCTTATGCTCTCTCATTTCATTTCATGGAACAAAAGTTCAACTTTTGTGGCAATATTTGCCCTATTTGATTGGGCATGACCCCGATTTAGACCATAAAATGCATAATTAAAACATATTTTAGAAAAAAAATCTGTCAAATTTTATTATTAACAGTAAGCTTAGTGGTTATTTGACACCCAGGTGGATTTAGCATTGTTTAACTTTGCCCTTGTTTGTGAGTTTACTACATACTTATAATTTTTCTCTGTTCACTAAAAGAATAACTTTATTTCTAAGACAAATAATTTCTGTTAAAAGGTTACACAGTGGTATCTCAACAGTTTTTCTTTCATGTAAAATCTGTCCATTACAGGAAAAACTGACTTGAGATTTTGTAATTGGGTAGAAAAATCTGTTTTATTTTCACGGCTTTTGAATTACATATGACGAGCTTCGAAGTCTGGGAATAACACTGACTTTCTGCAAGGGAAATTAAGCTCTGTTGGAGAAGCTGTTATGTTGCTTATTAATGTTACTTACTAATTTTGTTACTGATTCAATAACCCATCAGTCACTTTTAACATTTTGTTAATTGAGTCAGAATATCAAGGTGAATGCCCAGAGTGCTGTGATTAAAGAACTAAGGGCTGCTGAGGGTAAGAGGCAGAAAAGCAGGAACATTTGCTGAGAAGCAGAATTTATGTTTATGATTATGCTGTTAGCAAATAACAGAGAGAGACATGGGGAGGGAGAGAGGGAGGAAAGGAGAGAGAGAGAGAGAGAGAGAGAGAGAGAGAGAGAGAAAGAGAAAGAGAGAGAGAGAGAAGCATCTAGTTGTTTCACTAGCTCTTGGAAGTAAACAACGGATTGGTACCCAAACTTGCACAAGCAGAAAATGACAGAGGCTACTACACCCCACAGAACTCGAGGCTACTGTGGCTGGTATTTTATCATTTATTCACTGTCCCCTGTTAGCACACTACCTTTAATGTTTGAATGAAGCTGTCCAGCATGGTTAGCACACACTTTCAAATTCACAGCAAATATACACTTTAACGTCTGACCACAGAACGGGAGTAAAACTCACAGTCCGTGGGCTCCAAACACACACAGCAATTCTAAAATTTCCCTCAGAGAGAATTCTGGGGATTCTGCGCTTTGTATTTCTAGAGGTAGTTTAAAAGCTCATTCATTTTCACTCCCCCTTCCCCACCTTTCCTCACAGTCTCAGCTCCAAGGGTGCAGTCACAATCCAGCTGGTGACAGACCCCAGGAGACCCGTACCTTCTGACACCGGGTGATAATCCTCTCCGGAGGTGGCCGAGCCATCTTTGGTGTGGACTCTCACAATGGAAACCTTTGAAGTGTCTCCTTGGCGGACCACTGGAATTTTGACAATCACTGACTCTCCTGGTTCGCTGGGTTCAGTGACACTGAATTTGGTTTCTCCAAATTTGATAACGGCTTCTAAGAGTGTGGAAAACACAGACAAATTAAGTTGCTGGCAAGGGGGGGGGTGGTGGACGTTTTTCTCCACTTCTGTTTCTTTCCACATGGGGGGGTTGTTATTGTTATACTCTCGGCTTCTCTCTGCTGCCTCAATATCAGTGTGAGGGCAGAAGGAGAAGCTGATGAGTGACACCTCAGTCCTTCCTGGGAAACGGTGAGCCCACAGAAGGCATGTCCTCTGGGGTGTCTCTTTGTCCCACAGAGCTTATAAGAGAAGGGGTGTGGAAAAGGAAACCACTGGCCCAAGACTGGGTAGACATAAAGACTATATGTAGGGGCAAGGGCAGATGTGAAGGTTTATGCTTCAGTATGCAGGCATAAACCATAGCCACCCCCACGAGCTTTGTCAATTTTTAAATTTTGCAGTGCAGGCCTTGAATTCAGGGTCTTGTACACGTTAGGTATGAACGTGGCCATTGAACTATACCCACAGCTTTTCCGTTTGTCTGTTTTTCTTATCTGTGCATGCTGGGGCCTGAAGTGGCTGCTGCTTGTCTTCCTCCAGAACTCCCCACTTGATGTTCCGGGGCAGAGTCTTTCGCTGAACCCGGCTGGAGCTTGCCAATTTGACTAGTCTTAGCCAGCTCGTGCCTGAGATCCTGCTTCTTCTGCCTCCTAAATGAAGGAGGGGCTATTGGCAGGTTTCCACACCTGTGCAGCTTTTATGAGGGTTCTGGGGACATAAACTACCATCCTCATGCTTGTCTGGCAAACGCTCTATCTACTGAACATCTCCCTAGCCCCTAAATTTATCAGATTGGTGGCTGTTTTGTTCCCCACTTTTGTTCCTTACGTCTCAGCTGTTTGCAGGCCCCACTGAGAAAGAGGGGAGATACTTTTCTGAGCCATCTAGGAACTCAGGGGTGGGAGGGGGATGGGGAATGGGCTTCAGTTCCAGAGTCACTGTTCAGCAGAGGCAGTGACTTCTTACTGTCAGCGTCATCCTGGATCCTTATCAGAGTTTCATTTTGTTCGCCGACTGCAGCCCCAAAGGCAGAGCTGCTCTGTGGAGTGCCAAGTACCAGGCGCAGCTCCTCCATGCCCTCGTAGACGTTATCATCCATCAGCTCAAGGACACAGGGCTTCTCTGTCTCACCTGGAGCAAACGACAGTGACTTGTGCTGGAACGATACGCCGACAATTAGAACCAAGCAGAAGGGCAAGGGTGTTGCTGTGCCCTGCTCTGCCAGTGCAAAGACTGCTGTCTTTAGTAGGTCTCGGATAGCTATTTGCTGAACATGGGACTATTTGTACACAGGCCCATACTTATAAAGATTTCTACAGTTTCTCTCCTTACAGTCTAGCATTCGTCTTGGACAGCAAAAAGGAAGTGCCGTCTTTGCGCATGCATTTCTAGAACTGTGGTGGGGAAGTGAGTCAAGAGACCACTGCTGATGGTCCCAGGTAATCTCACTGCACCGGGTTTTCATGTTACTCACTTTTGGCTTGTTGAACAAATCATTGACCCAAAACAATTGGATTTTTGCCTCTAATAACTGGGACCAATATTATAGGCCTGGTTTTTTCCAATCTCACTAAAAATTCTTTAAAACAGATTAGCGGCCATATGATATACAAGCATATGCTCAATATTAGTAAACAAATATTAGTAAACAAGCTTTACTGTTGACCACTTAAGTTGTTCTCAATACTCCATCAATATAAGCACAACTTTCCACATGTTTGTTCTTCTTTTTGATAGACTATCTTCCACAAAATTAAACTATCAGGCCAAAGTAGTGAAATATCTGCAGGCACTGACATACATTAAAGTGTGAGCTAAAGGGCTGGAGAGATGGCTCAGAGGTTAAGAGCACTGACTGCTCTTCTAGAGGACCTGGGTTCAATTCTCAACCCCCACATGGCAGCTCACAGCTGTCTGTAATTCCAGTTCCTGGGGATTCGACACCCATGGCAAAACACCAATGTACAAAAATAAAAGTAAATAAATTTAAAAAACTGTAAAAGCAGGAGATGCATTTTGCTTAACAACATTTCAACATTAACTTCAATTTCTAGCTTTGTAAAATTTGCATATTTGATAGGTTCTTTACTGCTGAGTTCTGAACTAACAATAAAATACATCATTAGGAATCAAAAGGTTAATGAAGAGACCCCAGGATATCTATTCAACCTGCTACAGTGCATATGCCTAGTCATTTCGTGCACATAAGCTCATGTTGCAAGCTTGTTGGGAAACTGGGAAATTTGATTTCACTCTCTTTTCCTGATTACCTATTTCTCAATCCACACTTGGGGTTCTTAAATTACACCCAGAAACTTAAAGGGCTTAAGGCACTGTCTCCGTAACCTTGACAACCTGAGTTTAATCCTCCAGACAAGGTCTGGGAGGAAGAGAAATCCCAACTCTTAAAACTTGTCTTCTGACTTCATGTCAGCTGTGGCGTGCACACGCCCCTCTCCCATGCTCATACACCCCAAATCAATAAATTAATAAAAGATTTAAGACGTTTCCGAGCTCATACATACCGGGGAGGAAGGTGACAACGGAGGCATCAGTATTTGGACGTTCTTCGAAGTCCATCATCACCTGCGCTGAGCCCTGCCTCGTGTAGCATCTCACAGAGGACCTGTGCTGGACATCGCCGCTCCTGGAGATCACGGCAACTACACGTGCATCATTTTCACTGCAAGTGTACACTCTTTCTTTGAACTGCATCTTAGGCACTGTGCAGAAAATAAATGCATGGGTCAAAATGCGTAGATGCAGCCTTTCTTTCAAAAGGCATTTCAGATGATACAGTTTAAGGTAGATGATAAGACAGAAAAAAATGAGAAAAGCATCTGGGTCTCTGCTCAGTTCACATCCTTGTCATTGCAGTTTTCCTCGGCCTCTGTTGAGATGCAAACCATGCACAATGGAAGCTGAAGACATAGACAAAACTGGCGACTTTCAGATATTTGTATCAAAATTGCTGTGTGGTTGGTCACACACTTTAAAATTTTCTTGATATGAAGAACATGAAATATTGTACACATAATAACTGAAGGGACTCCAGCCAGCCTGGGCCTGGCAAACGTGGCTCTGGCAGGCCTTGTCCTTCTCTCCAACTCCCTCTGCCTTGCTAAAAACCAGTAGATTACATTTCTAAAGCTAGCCACCAAGGTCTGTTCCCTTATTTGGCCACTTCCTCCTCCTGAGGCTGACTACCAAGGTTCAGCTATCAAAGTATTTAAGTCCAGTAACCAAAACCCCTCCCTCCTTTGGCTCACCTAATTAACATGCTTACTTAAAATTAAACACCTCATCCTAACAGGGTTTCCCCTTCTACCTTTATAAACTGCCATTTGCCTATGGGCCACTTCTGTCTCCTCTCTATCTAGAGGCAGTCCTTCGACCCTTTGAGACAAATACCCAATGCCCCTCTCTCTTGTTCCCTCCCCCTTCTCCCTTGTCCCCATCTCCTGCCTCTGTCTCTTATTCCCTGCCCTTTGTCTCTCTGGGGCAAATAAATCTCCTTTGTTCTGAGAACTTGGTCTTGGGGTCTTGAATCAATACTTTTCTTTCATGACTAGTACATGTTATGCAGGAATGGTAGTGAAAGCTGACCGATGTGAGCATGTGTTAGTTTTAGGTGACATCTAAGCCAGGTCAGTCATACACAAGGTCTCATTGGTAACAGGTTCCTTTCTTCTAAAAACCACGTCATGGTAGGAAAGCGCACAGATTTCTGTAGTGAGTGATGATATTTAGAGAGGCTTGCTGGGAGATTTTAGTGTTACAATTTCTTTCAAGAAAAATGTCCAGCTTGGCTGGAAGCTCACTAAGATCGTGGATGATAAAGAGGGTGATGAAACGACAGGGTGTTCTGAGGGGAGAAACACTCCATCCTGCAGAGAGGCTCCTTAAGTTCAGGGAGTAAACAAAGCCTTTAGGGAGATTCTGAAGCTGACCGGATTCACCAGCTCCCCACTCCCCTTCCCAATCATATATAAGCTGGTAGACACTGCCAGACAAACTGAGCAGCCTGGAAGAGACAGAGACCAGCCCTACGGTCTACAAGAGACAGTCTCCATCCACCTGAGCTTTGCTGGTGCAGCTGTCCTTGGGCTATTTCTGTTCCTTGTAAGTGACCACAATAGAACTTAGAGGCTTGAGCAGCTGGACTCTTGTGGTGTCCTTACTTTGGTCTCCTTAGGATGGGTGTCAAACAACAATGGTGTATTTGACACGTGATTACAGAAATCCGAGGTGTGGCTGGGTGACAGAAATGGCTTAGTGTTGAGCAGAAAAAGACCATGGCCACTCAGTTCCATGCAGGTAGTGAGGACATTTTTGCATCATTCAAGACACTAATGACAATACCACATTGCTTTTTAAAATATAAAAAGACTAATGGTTTTCTTTAAAGACTGTCTAAATCTATCAAAATGAGCAGGAAGAGAAAAGACTTGGAGTATTTGTATAAGGTGAATGGTGTCTCCCATGCCAACATTTTATATGCTGCCTCTCATTTAGGCTCCTTACTAGCAGTGCAGAGGAGGCGGCTGTTGTTCAAGCCATCTGGTCTGAGGCCCTTTACAACGTCAGCCTTAGCAAATGCAAACAGCTGTATATAGCTTAACACCCTACCTGCCATTTATATACATTCAGTCTTGGCACTGTAAAATGTAAAGTCACTCACAGTCTGAGGCGGAGTCATTTATGGACACTGTGGCCTTGCTGGGCTCGCCAAGGGCCCCATTCATCGGCATGCGAAGTACCAATTCAAACTTTTCAACTCCCTCCAGCATGGGTCTTCCCAGGTCATCCAGAATGAGAACACGAACAGTCTGCATGTTGACTCCCGGTGTGAAATCTAAGCTGCGACTGATTCCCACGTAATCCGTTCCAGCTAAAACCATAAGGAAAGGATTACTTACATGGGGAGCAAATTAAAAAAATGAATTATACAGACGAACTTATAGTTAATGTTTTATACTACAACATATATACAAAATACTACAGAGAAACACATTCAATTAACAAGATGGAAAAGATTGGTATCTACATGGTTGTTGACTTCGTGAATATAAGCTGATTCACTTAGATTCAAGGTCTAAACCTTATCTCTAATGGCTGGATTTGAACTACATATTCTACCTTCCCATTTTCTCTCTTTTCCATCTTTATTAAAGTCCTTTAATAATCAGTTCTAAAACAAACAGCATATCAGTCAGATACATGGTAAGATTGTATATATAAGAGATACATTTAAATTTTGTTCATGTCAATTAAATGTCTATCTTGTTTCTGTTTCTGGAGTGACTATTTTACAGGGACACGGTGTGGCCTCTTGGTTAGAACCCAACACTTTTCCATGCTAAGTTCCTCTGCCCCCATACTCACTCTAGGTCATGAAAGCCAATGTCAATTCCAAAGGCATATTTGATATTGAATTTAGTATTTTTCAGACCATGTAGAACATATTTAGTGTTGATACCTCCATTTACATATAAAGTAGGTAAAAGTCTAATCGCCTTTTAATCTTCAGCCACTGTGCCCAAGATTTGAGGGTGGGGGACAGTAATTCTGTGTGGTTAGTTTCTTTTCTTACTAGTCTTGCAATTCTAACTCTTTTTTAACCTATTTTATCTCTGAATATGCAACTGTGAGTGTATTTGTCTTTGATGGATTAAAAAATAGAATTTTGGGGGCTGGAGAGATGGCTCAGAGGTTAAGAGCATTGCCTGCTCTTCCAAAGGTCCTGAGTTCAATTCCCAGCAACCACATGGTGGCTCACAACCATCTGTAATGGGGTCTGGTGCCCTCTTCTGGCCTACAGGCATACACACAGACAGAATATTGTATACATAATAAATAAATAAATATTTCTAAAAAAAATAAAAAAAAATAAAAAATAGAATTTCTATCCTTTATGCGGAGGTGTAACTTGGTGGAAGAATACGTGCTGGTCACTTGCAAAGTTGTGAGTTCAATCTTTAGCATCCAACCTCCCTCCTCCCCCCCCAAAAAAAAACCAAATGCACACACTCACACAAATGTTTCCTTATGTTTCTTTTGTATTTTTGTTTTGTTTATTCTTATTTTCCTTATGCACAGCCTCAACTCTGACTTGAATTTCATTCTTAAAAGTGAATAATTTGCCCGGTGTAGTGGTGCACACTTTTAATCCCAGCACTTGGGAGACAGAGTTTGAGGCCAGTATGGTCTACAAAGCAAGTTCCAGGACAGCCAGGGCTATGTAGAAAGACCCTGCTTCAAAATGATAATAATAATAATTTTGGGGCTGAGCATGATGGCATAAACCTTCTGGTTAACTATATTCAAGTAGTTAGGACCTATGGGTGACTTTTAAAATGGAGCCGCTCCTGCCTGCTCTGTGTGATGGCTTAAGACAGGTAGTGTATATGATGAGATCTGTGTGCACTTGCTCATGTCACACACTAGTCACACAGGAGGGTTGGGTGTATATGAGAGAAATCGTATTCAGCTAGCTGAAAAAAGGGAAAGAAAATTCTCAGCCCCATGTTTGCCCTAAAGTTTGTCATTAGTCTTTAAGAGCCTGGGATAAGAAGCAGTGCTGTGTCACCTAGGACAATTTACGTAGTGCTGTGTAGAGGGAAGCCTGCTCAATCTGAAGTGTTTACAAGGACACTTGGTTAAAACGAGGAGGGAGCCAAGTGAAGAGGCACACTGGGGAAAGGCTGAAACATTTTTAGATTCTGTGAGGGTGGTGGGTATGACTGCTCCCCTGGGAACGTCAGAACAGCTAAGTGTATTAGGTTTGCTGGGTAGAGAACCAAGTCATGCAAATCTGGACATCGCAATTTAGCCGTTGAATCTTATAACCTGAACTCTGGTTTATGGTGCCTAAATCTCTTTCTTTACAATGGTAAAGTCTAAATTTACACACTCTATAGTAATAATTTCAGGAAAAGTAATCCATGAAGAACATTTCAGTCAGGTGAAGCGCTTGGTAGCTGGACGCTGCAGAACGACACAAAAGGCTAATTTAGCAGACTTCTCACCATCTGCAGAGGGCGGCTCCGTTTTCCGGGACCTCACGGTAACACTCGAAGGCCTGGAGAGGTCAGTACCCGTCCTCCATACCTGCACCTCCACGTAACCAGAACTCTCATCCACGGAGTACTGGATATCACCAAAGTAGAAGATGGGTTCTGTTAACAAGGATACAGAAAACACTGCTCTTATTTCTCTCTCTTTACATCAACCATCGCTGAGTCTGCTTCTTTGTATTGGCACCGCCATGTTCCCTTTGAGCGAGTTAACAGACCTCATCTCAAGGTACATGACTTGGCTTGCTTTTTATGTATGTAATGCCTCTATTGTTGTGTTTTCAGGTGCTGGGGATTGAACCCAGGGCCTCAAGCATGCCAAGAAAGTGCTGTGCCACTGAGTTACATCCATGAACTAATATGTAGGCATCCTTAGAAGCTTAGCTGAAGAAATACAATCAATTGAAACACAACACATAACACTTTGTAGACCAGGCTGGCCTCGAATTCACTGAGGTCAGCCTGCCTCTGCTTCCCGAGTGCTGGGATTAAGGCTGTGCTCCACCACTGCCTGGCTCTTTTTTTTTTTTTTTTTTTAAGTTTTGCCTGAGCACTCACTAACCCACTGTGGGACAGAGAGGTGACATTTGACTTAAGCTATCTTCTGGTCAATTGGACTTAGATTTAACTCGCGATATTTGAGTCTACTTTTAATTAGCAGGATTAGACTCTACAGTATAAAACAAGGATTAGTCCCTAAAACTTGAGAGAGACCCAGAACTAGTTGCCAGGTATTTGTAGGGCTTTTGGTATGCTCTATACAAACTGAGGTTTCACTAAACAAATAATCTCATACTAAGAGGTTAGCGTCTATCCTCATGAATGTAAAGGATGCTGTCTGTAGTTCCTGCCTCAGGAACACTGTTTTCTCCTGTGTTGGTGATGAATTTGAATGGGTGTAGCTGTCTCCTATCTATTTATGATTAACTGTGACTCTTGATATAGCTGCCAGAGGTCTGAAGGACAGTAGATGGCGAGGGAAAACTGAGATGAATTACGGGAAAACTTTTTAAAATACCTGATTTTGAATTATGGATAGCCGTCCAGGAAACTGCAAATAGTTCCCCATTGAGAGTTTATCATATAAGCAGTTATTAACAAAGTAAAATAACCAAGTGAGCACATGAAAAGCAATCTATTTATTTGTCTTTAGTTTTACAAGATTCAAAAGGAGTTTATCCAAGAATACACGGCTCACTCCAGGGCTTCTTAGCATCCTTAAAGAGATGTTGTTCTAGTTCTTAGAATTAGATTGAACTCCCCAAATGCACAAGGGGAAGGGAATCCACTGTCAATGACTCAGAAAGCCACAGGGTGCCGTTGGGGATGAATGTGGTGGTGGCGGGGTGAGCTCAGGGAGAGAGCACTTGTCTAACATGTACAAAACCCTGGATTCCATCCCCTGCACACGGGATAAAACAAAACCACAGAAAAAGCCCAAGGCAGTCTTTCTTCACTCCCCTATTTGCAAATTAATTACCTTTTTTCAGAAGGCATAATACAAATGCTTGCTTCTTTTCTTCCTCCAACTGGTAGGCATATTTCAAAGCTTCTATCTCCTCTGGCCTCTTAGATAATACGAAATCAATCTTGGAAATGTTTGCCTATTTTGGTTTGGAGGTGATAAATCTGCCTGTGGCATGGTTCACCTCCCCACTCTCCTTTCAACTTGGACACTTGGGTGTCTGTACAGATGGAGTTGTTATCTTATAACCCTAGGCAAGCAGACCTGAATGACAAACTAATACATTCCTTACATTTCTCACATCTGAGGAGGGGCAAAGGTGAAGGGAGAGAAGCCAGAAGTGATTATTCTAAGCAGGCGGCTGAACTAGGCAGAGCAGCTTCTCCTCAAGAGGCTTTCATGATTATCATGGAGGCTGGGTCATGTGCCTCCAACAAGCGACCTTTCTAAGTCTCTCTACATTTCTGGTTTCACGTGAATTAGGTTTCTGAGCAAAAGCGGTACCTCCCATCCTCCCGGTCCTCACAGATGAATATTCGAAATGGAACTGAATAAAATCCCATGAGTGTCATCATAAAACATCAAGGGAGCAACATGCTGGGGGTGGTGTGTGTATGGGGGAGGAGATGAGGGTGGGTGGAACTGTGTTTGCACGTGCACTCACATACATCCTGCTAACCATAGAGCAAATCTTTCACCTCATAGCTTAACATGCCGTTCACAGATGAAACCAGGGAGAGAGAGGAGAGAGTGAGAGAGAGAGATGGTAGAAAAACTCACTAAGCCGTAAATAAGATGCGGACAGAATCAGCATCCTGCCAATGACATGGAACATTGGTGCTTTCAGCCTCAAGAAGGGGGAACAGAGATGTGACTTTAATGATAAATTCTTTCATTTTAATAAGAAGCTAGTAGGAATTTGGAAAGGTAATAAATACATGAATTCTCTAAAATGACACATTCCTTGGCCAGCAGACTTAGGTTGGCTGTTTGATTTCCATCCACTGAATGTGACAGGAAGATTGCTTGAATAGTCAGCAGTAACAATTATAGTTAAAACCTGAGGAGATTTTAACACAATTGTTTCTACAGCATGAAAACAATAGCAATTAAAAGAAATAACCCCACACTATGCCTAGCAAGTTGCTTGTTTAACAAATCAAAAGAAATACAGCAGGTTTTGGCATCTTTGTGTCTTTTCAGTATAGACAATGAAAATTAAAATGTTGGTGGTCATATTTAAATTTCTCATTTTTTCTTATAAATTCTAAAATTTGAATGGACTATAGATGTTACTACTGGGTCAAAATCTTATATAATGGAGTTACAGATGCCATGGGAAGCTATAGATGTTATGCAGAACATACTAAGATATTCCTGGAACTTTAAAAAAACTTATATGTATGAGTGTTTTGCCTGCATGTATGTCTGTCTGTGAAACATTTGTGTGCTTGGTGCATGGGGGAGGCCAGAAGAGGGTATTGGGTTCCCAAGAACTGAAGTAACAGATGGTTGTGAGCTGCCATGTGGGTGCTGGAAACTGAACCCAAGTTTTCTGGAAAAGCAACCAGTGCTCTTAACCACTGAGCATCTCTCTAGCCTTGTACTTGGGACATTTAAAAGGACCACAGTATCAAAGGGAGGGAAGGGATGAATGGCTGAAGCTCACTAGAAGACAAAGAACCTACACAAAACCCAGGACAGCTCATTTGTCTGCTCTAGTAAATAGTTTTTATAAGGACAACTTATGCTGAGTATAATGGTTTGAATAAAAATGGTCCCCATAGGTTCTATATTGAATGCTTGGTCATCAGGGAGTGGCACTACCTGAGAAAGATTAGGAGGTGTGACCTTGCTGGAAGAAACAGGTCACTGTTGGCTGGCTTTGAGATTTCAGAAGTTCAAGCCAGGCCCAGCGTCTCTTCCTGCTGCCTGCAGATCTGGATGTAGAACTCTGAGCTACTTCTCCAGCACCATGTCTGCCAGCACACTGCTATGCTTCTGGTCATGATGACAATGATCTAAGCCTCTGAAACTATAAGTCAGCCCCAATTAAATGCTTTCCTTTATAAGAGTTGCTGTGGTCATGATATCCCTTCACAGCATTAGAACATTAAGACACTGAGCCTCTTTGGTAAGCTTCTCTCTCTCTGTCTCTCTCGCTAGCACTTGGTTTTCTAAAAATTAATACTAACTGGAGACCTCCGTAAATCTGCCATAGACATATTCACATTACAATCTAGAGCCAAGTAGAAAACACCCATTCAGTTCCCAAATTTGGCGCTTAAGGATGTACTGCTTACCGCACCTTGAACAAAGGTTACGCTCGCAGACTTAATGTAGAACAGTCAGTAGCTGCTACTATCGACGGGAAGAACAATGATAAAATAAAGCCCTGCTCCCTGCAGCTTCCACTCACTGAAAACATTCCTCTGCACTTCATCCCTCTCAGACAAGAGTTCAGAGAACATGTTTAGTCTCTCCGCACAGGACAGATAAGTCACATCTAAAGCACGGGCAAACCTCCCTACAAAGGGAGGTTTTCAGATGCTGCGGCAACAATGTGTGAAATTCCCAAAGGAAGCCAGGATCTCTCTTCATTCTTTGTGGTGCTCTTTAAGTCAAGGGCAGAGGTGGCAAAGGCACTCATGCTAGGAGACTTACTCTGGCTCATAAAGCAGGAGTCAGACTTGCCAGGCTGTGAACACTCTCACTCCACCTCTGCTGACATGGAAGCGAAGGGAAAGGCTTGGCAGGGCCACACAGCTCACACACCTGCAGGATAATGCAAGCTCTCTTCCCAGCGGGGAGGAAGTGAACTTTTTATTATTTATTTATTTATTTGGTGTCTGGATTGGTGTTTACGATTTCATTGCGTCTCCTGAGATGAAAGGAAGAGGTGCCAGCCGTAATTGCTATCTGGAGCCTAATTTTACTGACTCATGTGTGCCCAAGAACCATCAGGCAAGCAAGCTCTGTTGATTTCACTAACTGTGTTTGCTTAAAAGGGAATGGGATGCAAGCCTGTGTGCTATCTTTGAGTAAAGCGTCAATGTTGTCTTTGGATTTGGTGTTGAATCGACTCTAACCTAGGACTCTCTTTGGAGGTTTCAGTGCTGCCCTGGTTTGCTTTCCATTGCTGTAATAAATAAGCACCATGACCAAAAGTGACATGGGGAGGAAAAGGGTTTATTTGATTGACAGGTCTTGACTGTAGCTGAACTTTGAGGCAAGTCAGGGCAAGAACTCATGCAGGAGAAGAGGCAGGAACCATACACTGAGGAAGACTGCTTTCTGGTTTGCTTCCCTGGCTTGCTCAGCTACCTTACTTGAATTTCCCCTATCTGTCCAGAGAGGGGGCTGCTGCCTCCCACATCATTCAGCAATCACGGGAAGGTCCCACAGACAAAGCCATGGGTCAGCTTGATGGAGGCAGTTCCTCAGCTGAGATGCCCTCTTCCAAGATCTGCCTAGGTTTGTGTAAATTTGACAAAAACTGACCAGCACAGACCTTTATGGCTTCCTGGGTACTCACAACCCACTTCCCACAGACATGTCAAGGTCATTTTTTTCCTCAGGGTGGGGAGGGTTAGTTCCACTCCTGTATCCTTTTCTTTTTGCTTTGCTGTGATAAAATACTCACGGAGCTGGTGAAAGAAATCCAATTAGGTCAAATCAAACCAAATCAAAATGCCCATCATTTTATTAAGTACAGCGCTCTTGGGTGGCCAAGCGCATGGCGGGGAGACAGGAAAGCAGGGAGCACATGCAGACAGGAACCGCGTGTTTCTCCTCTGGGAGCCCACTTAAATACCCTGTGGGAGTGGTCCTGACTTCTCCCCACCCCCAGAGGGGTCAAGACCTGGCATGCTGGGATTTGGAGTCCAGAGCAATGCAGCTCCCAGGCCAGGTGGGCTGGGATGGATGCCAGGGGCTGGAGGCTACACTCCAGACTTAACAGGAGCAACTTTAGGAAAGATGGATTTGATTTGGTTTGTATTTTGAGGGGATACATCATGGCAGGAACATACGGTAGCTAGACATACTGCCTCCACATTCATTTTCGGAGCATGGACAGGAAGTGGGGTCAGTCTAGCAACCCTCAAGGCCCACCCCTAGAGACACAACTCCCCCAGTGAACCCCCACTTACTAAAGGCGCTATACCTTTCAAACCAATGCCAACAGACGGGGACTGAGTGTTCAAGCACACAGACCTGTGGGGAACAGTTCACTCTCATAACTCCTTCCTCCTGGCTTCTCTCTAGTTCATCACAAGATGCAGCTAGCATCACCCGATGCTTGAATTCTCCCAAGAACCATTTAAACAGACAGCCCCAAAGGCAGTAACACCACACTTACCGTCTTGCTGGAAAGCTTCTAGTGTAGCTCACTTTCCTTAGGATGTCCCCAAACTCCTCACTATGGACGACAAGGCATTGAAACTTCAGGGCTCTCTCTGCCTTTTATACCCTGTGCTGGTCACTGTCCACTCGGTAACAGCATCTGGGATATCTTGTATGTGCTGCTCCCAGCCTCTAGCTGTCTCTTCCAGTCTTCCCTTAGGAAGATGCTGCTTTGGAGACAATTCTGCCTTCCCTCTTGTCTCAGCCTGTAGGGGCAGAACTAAGCATCCTTGTATTCATGTATACTTTCTGGGCACTTAGCTCTATCCATATCTGTCAGTGGGTGCACAATAAGTATCTGTTGAGTGAATTAGCAACAATGTAAAGATCATTTATTGCCCATAGCAACTGAATTAATGTATGTGCCTCCGTGCCGGAAGCCAAGTGCACTCAGCGCCAAGCAGTGGTAGTGTGCCCCCCAGAGGGAGTATGTGGTTGTTTGTGCCAGAGAATGACTTTGTAAGCCTTTTTTGATTTGCAAGTATAAATACAATCCTAAATTATTTTGGCTGGGTCTCACTTTTCTCTTCAGAAATACTTTAAATGCATAAATACACATCCTAAAAATGACCTCCTGTCTAGTATTTGAAAACAGTTTTCAAAATTCTTGTTGAAAAACTGAAGTTCAAATGTATATTTCAAATGAAGTTTAAAGGTCTACCTCATTTGAAAGGCACATTCTGACATTTCTTTTTCTCAACAACAATAATTCCTCAGAAAGAATCAAGGCAAATCAGGACATACTTAGGATGCCGGTAGTAATGGACCCTTCCAAAGGATTTAGATAAGCATAAGAAGCAGTGAGCCTTTATCCAGAAAGATAATGTTACCAGTCTGTTGCCAACACAGTTTCACCCCAAAACGGACCTGATCTGTCTGAAGGTCAACACACATTTTTTTATATAAATCTAACTTTTTTTTATTTATTTATACAATATTCTGTCTGTGTGTATTATGTCTGCAGACCAGAAGAGGGCACCAGACCTCACTACAGGTGGTTGTGAGCCACCATGTGGTTGCCAGGAATTGAACTCAGGACCTTTGGAAGAGCAGGCAATGCTCTTAACCACTGAGCCATCTCTCCAGCCCTCAACACACATTTTGAAGGAAATTTTAGTACCACAATCATGAAAAATTTTCACTATGCATTTGTATGAATTAAGACTTTATAAATGGACTCTATGCGTGTGAGTGTGTATGTGTGGTGTGTGTGTGTGGGTATATGTATGTGTGTGCTGTGTTGTGTGTGTATGTTGTATATGTATGGGGTGGCATGTGTGTGTGTTATGTATTATTGTGGTGTGTGTGTGTATGTCTGTGCTGTGGTGTGTTTGTATGTGTAATATGTATGGTGTGTGTGTGTGTATTTACCATGGCATTTAGTAACCCAAGGACAACTTTAGGAGTCAGTTCTCTTCTTCCACTGTTGAATCCAGGATCAAGCTCAGATTATTAGACTTACACGACAAGCATTTTTGCAGGCGGAGCCATCCTGCTAGTCCAACATTTAATTAGTAAATTAATTAACTTTTTATCCCATAGTATTTTATAATCTACAAACAAAGGAAGGGACGGGAAACCTGCTAATGGCAAATTCAAACCAATGGGGTGAAATTTAGGATTTACCAAACACTTTTTATTAACAGCAACGGTTCCCAAAGCTGCTCACAGATCTGCACGGCAGTGCTCGCTCCTGGCGTCCCATATCAATCAAAACCGGCCAGGACACTGAACATTCTGAGGGCTCTCAGGTAAATTGCATGCATAAGATTTGTGGTCAGGGTACAGGAACACACACTGAACCAGGTGACAGACCCTACAGTGTGGAGGTTCTGAGAGGGTGGCCTGTTGCTCAACAGTGACTCGGGGAGCTGCCCTGCAGACTGAGCTGGGGCGAACAGCAGCAAAAGGACAGACTCTTCTCAGGGACAGGGAGGGGAGGTTGTGGGCGTGGCTGGGAGTAGGAAGAGGTAGTGGAAATAGAAGTTTGTAACCTTGAAAGGACAGGATCTGAAACCTGGATTGCAGAAAAGGGAACGTCAGAGCACTGTGTGGACGGGGCTAGATTAAGAGCTGGAAACCTAGTCAAAAGCAAGTGCCTATCAGTGGAACAGGTTAGTAAGGATGTTAGCCGGGGAAGCATTTTGATGGTGGAGGCCTTCACATCGTCACTGAGCCAAGCCCCACTGACGTCTCCAGACTCCACTTTCCTTTCCTAGCTTTCCCAAGACTCTTTGATGTATTTCTTTAAAATTGCTGCCTCAAGACTAGCGGCCTATTACCATGTTCTGCTCACACCCGTGGGTGCCTTGGAATGATTATTCCGGATTAAGAGAACAGAGGGAGTATCCCTGGGGGTTCTGAAGAGCTAATGGGACAGGGTTTACAGTCACGAGTGTAATTATTTGGGAAGACCAGTTAAAAAGCCTTCGGTCAACATTACATCTACTTTACAAGGCAAAGGTTGCAGAGAGGCAAACATCAAAAGCCAATCACAGGTGGAAATCAACCAAGTTTTTGATGTGGGTAAAATTAGCTTCTTTCCAAACGCGTGTATCTTTCCGCTTCCAGACTGCACTGGCATAATGTGTTCAATCGAAACTCGAAAAAGGGCTGGAGAGACAGCTCAGCTGTTGAAGGCTAAGGCTCACCACCAAAACGTTGAGAGTTCAGTTCTCAGCGCCTATGTCAAAGCCTGTGTTTACAGTTTCCCTTTGCTGGATATGATGGCATATAATCCCAGTATTCTGGTGGCAGCGGTAGGTGTATTTCTGTAGGTTTGAGGTCAGCCTGGTCTACATGGCTAGTTCCAGGACAGCAAGGGCTATATGCAAATACCCTATTTCCAAATAAAATAAACGAATAAAGGAACAAGGTTAAGAGAGATGGCTCAGAGGTTAAGAGTACTTCCTGGCAGAGGACCCAGGGTCCATTCCTAGCACACACACTGGGCAGCTAACAACAGCCTATAACTTCAATGTGGCTACAACTTCAGGGATACAATATATTTTTTCTACCTCTTCAGGCATGCAATACATATGTATATATCAAGGCACAACACATACACATGTATTAAAAAAATAAGGTAACAATATTTTTGGCAGGCATGATGTCACAGCCTTAATCCAGCAAGGGGAAGACAGAAGCAGGCAGATCTATGTAAGTTTAGGGCCAGCCTGATCTACACAGCATATTCTAGGCCAGTATGGGCAATATAAGATTCTGTCTAAGAAAGAAAGGAAGAAAAGAAGGAAGGGAGAGAGAAAGAAAAAGAAAAAGAGTTGGGATCGTAAGTTAAGACTTCCAACTATCTGATGTAAAGGAATAGCTCTGGATGTAAGTTCCTCTTGTGTGAGAGAAAACAGCAGTTAATAGCAGGTTCCTGCCATGGCGACAGTGCAGCCAGGGTGATGCGCCAGCTGCATTGGGGCATCCACCTCTTTAGGTCACATCAAAATCTCTAGTCCCTATGCTAAGTTGTCTCCAGGGCTTTACAAGATCTAACAGTCTTACAAGGTAACTATTTTTATCTACTGTTGACAAAATCAAGTTGGGCCTTGGAGGGGTTAAATAATTTGCTACATAGGACATAGAACAAGCAGGATTCAAACATGAGAGACTAATATAGTAAAATGTGGGTTATTTTCCACTAAGTAGCAATTTCTTTGAAAGTGTTTAAACCAATGAAGCAATAAACATACTTAGATGTTCATATTTTTAGAATGTTCTTTTTAAAGATACTTAATAAATAGAAATGAGTGTGTGAAGAAAAAGAAAAAACCTTTCTTTGCAAGGGAGAGCAAGAGTATGTTATGTGTGCATTTGTATTAAGTTGTGGAAATGCAATTCTCACTCAAAAACCAAAGGGGAGCAATGGGGTCAGAGGTGAGATGCGCTTAAAGCGACTGTACCTACTTCAGAAATCACCAAGCGGAAGTTATACACAGACACTTTTATGCCTGCCAACTAATGATAAATTTACAAGATTTCAAGTCAATAAAGCTCCGGCGTGTGGCTGATTTGTTTGGGAATCTCAGCAGCTGAAGGAAGAAAGACCATGACGAATAAAGTGTTAAACACAATCCGTGTGAGGTCCCAGGGATAAGAGTGTGTGGCTGGCTGACACTGGGAAAATAAATAATGTTGACCACAGACTGATTAGGAAACGACACTTGGAACACGTCTGCTGGCAGCCAGCAGCGGTCCAGAATAAACAGCCCGTGCGACTCAGTTCTGTTCCGGGCTCAAAGGAATGCACTCTTCTCCTGTCAGAATCCTAGTGAATGCTCGTCAGGGTGGCTGGCTGTCAGCTCTGCTGGTGGTTTTCTAGTCAGTGTAGCCATGAGAAGAGCTTCCCCTCCAAGTTCTAAGCCCGGGACCTCCTGGGTTACTGTGCAAAGCCTGACCCTGAAGGAGTCACTTCTCTGGGTCTTGAAATTCTGCTTTAGAACACAAGGACAATCCAATGGGACCACGTGACGTCAGATCACCTTATTTATTAGGCTATCACACTCTTCCCTTCCTGGGACTTGGAGGTTTTTTTTTTTTTTGGTGTGTGTGTGTATGTGTGTGTGTGTTCTAATTAAAGCCATTTCTTTTTTTTAATTTACACTCATGCAACCCGTTCACTGTTTACTTTCTGTATTACTTAATAGAAGGGAAATGGGAAGAAGTCTCTCAAGGGGGAGCTGTACAAGCATTCTTGTCTCATAACGTGGTCACCTGCAGAAGCCATGTACCAAGAGGATAAAAATGTAGGGACTATAGCTCTTATATCTCATGGCAGGTAACATATGCTCAAACCCACCTGCCTCTAAAGCTAAGACTTTGCTCATTTAAAGTGTTTGATTTACAACTACTTTATTAATAAACATAATCTACAGAGAATAACAACAAAAATAATAAAGCAGTAAAACCTCCTAGACTAAGGACAGCAGTCCCAGTTTATGACCTGAGGGATGGTCCCGGCTGAGCTTTGCAGGCTATGGAGTTGAGAGACAGTGCAGAGAGAATGATAGGATTGGAAAGATCCATAAACCTAAAATACACTTTAGTCAGGCTACATGTACAGTGTCAGTACTGAAAAGCCAGATGCCTGTAGCATACTGCTATAGAAGCTGGATTTGGGGGTACTAACGTGAGTTAGTTAGGAGAAAGTGGAGGGGCGTGGTGGGATGGGAGGATGATGGGCAGAAGAAGCAGTGTGGATGAGTCCAGGGCCTACTTAGGGACAGCACCATTTGGCACATTGTGGTATAATCCTTAGGAAAAAGAGACAATGTGAACAAAGAAATTGGTGGCAATGGGCAGGCCCTGCAGGCCCCTGTAACTGGGACCTTGTCCTGGTAGATATCTGGTAAAAAGGTGTGCTCAGTTTTAAGAAGGGTGGGAGGCTGATGAGATTTAATTTAATCAATTAAATGCTGATGCATTTAGGGGTATGGAAGGTGGATGGACGGACCACAGACAGCAAGTACAAGCATCTAGGAGCCACTTGAAGTTAGCTGCCTGAATGAAGAAAGCTGGTAGAAGGACAAACCACAGGGACATAAAACGAATAAGGATCTGGGGTG
The DNA here is from genome assembly GCA_004026605.1 of Ondatra zibethicus. Lineage (NCBI taxonomy): Eukaryota > Metazoa > Chordata > Mammalia > Rodentia > Cricetidae > Ondatra > Ondatra zibethicus. Next base: position 42,401 of record PVIU01002312.1, read on the forward strand.
GACGGTGAGCTGGCATGGCTAGGTGCTTTCACTATGATGAAGAATACTGGAGGGAGGGGACTGGAGAGATGGCTAGGCAGTGAAGAGCAATTCCCAACATCCCCATGGTGGTGCTCAACCACCTGGAACTCCAGTTCCAGGAGATCTGACACCCTCTTCTGGCCTCTGCAGTCACCGGGTATACAGTGGTGGCCAGATGTACGTGGAGGCAAAACACCCGTACATATGAAATAATTTATTATAATGAAGAAATGCATGAGGGAAACCAGGGGAGGTCAAGGATTAGTTGTGATGGCTACTGAAGCTTTTTTTCTGTACCGCTTGCTTCTGGCCTCTAAGGCTCCTGGGTGGTGCTGTACGACTGTCTTTTTTTGTCATTCAAAAGAAAAAGGAAAATGTTTTTCATCCACAGCTGAATTCCTAGGTCTCCCATAATTATGACACAGGAGTTTTCAAGTGTCTTTTCTAGAAAAGCCAAGGGAGAAAAATGTTTTGATCAAAGTGGCAATTTCCTGTCCCCAGAGAATTAGTCAATGGCTCTCTGCTAATGGCTGACTGTTGAACCAGATCCAGGCCACACAACCTGGCAAGCCTACCAGCCTTGAAAAGAACTAGCAAATATGTGTGAGTTCAAGTTCAGCAAGGGCACAGGTTCCATCTGTCAAGGGCACAGCGATCCCTGGAAAGGAGCATCGCATCTTTGTGACCACGTTGGGGAGTCTAGGTAGCCCCCTCCCCAGCCATTTGGAGCTCATACCCACAGGTACAGAGCAAACCTTGGCATTTCTTTCCACGTCAGCCCTCATCTCCAGGGTCATCTTACCACACTGCGGCTGTGGGAACTCTGTGGCTTTTTGTGTTTACTTGCTTTTGAATTCTTCCTGGTGGTGAACAATCCTGAAAATCACCCTTCAGGATGAGGATAATTATTAACAAAACTGAAAGGAAACCCAGAATGAGCTCCTTGTTGGCATTTTGACCCAACACCTTCACTTTTTAGCACATTTCTGGACAGTGAAACCAAATGTTTATGAAACACCCTCAGGGAGACAGAAGCTGAGATCTATTTCAGCCCTGTAAGAGGCTTGGGGGGGGGGCGCTTCCTCCCCCCCACAGGCCTGTGATTTTACTTCTTAAAAAGCATTTTCATAAAAAGCTCCCAGCCATTTTACTTCTTTTCAAGGGCTGCATTCAGGGACTGCTGACCTGCTAAGGCAGCGCTATCCCCAATAGTGCAATTGTCTTCACGAAAGAAAGATTGTCACAGCCCAAGGGACACATGACAAGGCCCATTAATTTACCGGCTGCCAGTGTGAGGGACTCCATGGAAGTCTTTTCTGTAAGGAGGAAGGGGTGCAAAGGCTTCCTGAAGGTCAAGGCCAAGTTTCACCACCTTCAGAAAGCTGCCAATGGGAAGCCTGCCCTTATCCTTTGCAGCAAAGTGTAGGGGTCCCTGGCCCTCTTAGTTCTGATTCTCCTAGAAAGGGATCTCTCTTCACCACCTTGTTTTCAGCACCTTGGGAGCTTACCCAACACTTACTAGGGGTCCAAGAAACATGTCAGGTGAGACAGAGCAAATTCTTAGTCTCTGTCATCTTGGCACAGCGTCTTGAACAACACCAGCATTTAGCAAACATCTAAAAAAAAAAACCAGTCACTGCCTGGACATCTGTGGGTCACTGCAGGGTATCTGGTGGGCACTCTGCAGTGAAGTTTCCCAGAAAAGCCATGCCTGTGTTAAAAATTCTGCAGACAGGCTGGCTAGGACTCCATGATTGCAGAGTGCAGGGATGTTGCTGACAGAAATCTAAAATTATCTTGGGGTGTCTTTAGCCCCTTTAATTTCTAATTATCACTAGCCTTTATTTCTGACTTAATATCCCTTTGATTATTAGGCAACCTTTGAAATATATTGGCTTAGTAGACATTAGCTTCCACCTTCCTCAAAGCTAAGAATAAGACAGGAGAGGTTTTCCTGGTAGGCTCTCATTGGTCTACCCAATGTCCTTCCTGATGGATGTATTTGCTAAGCACACTGACTTACAATTTCCTTTTAATCTGTGACTGATAAAAGCTCAGGCAACCTGACTGATGATAGAATCAGGGAAACCTGGATCTATGTTTCAGGACCATAGTCACTCATATTAGTCTCCGAATAAACTCCCCTTTCCTTTGGACAAAGCACTGTGTTTTCACCCACAATACCGAAGCATACAGCTGGTCAGACTCCTCAACACAATGAGCAGCGCTGGCGTATAACCCACACATCTTTCCATATACTTGAAGTCATTTGCAGATTATTATTACCAGGTACTCATAAGTGTTTTGTAATAGTTGAGACACTGTATTGTTTAAAGACCAATGACTGGGGTTAGAGAGATGTTCATCAGTTCAGATGATGGCAGGTTCAGTCATAACACCCACATGGCAGCTCACAACCGTCTGTAACTCCAGTCTCTGTGAATCCGAGTGCCTCTTCTGGCTTCTGAAGTCATTGCGTGTGTGTGCGCGCGCACACATACACACACGCCACTCATTCACATAAAATATAAGCAAATAACTGTTTGAAAAAAGGCCAGAGACAATCAAAACCACTCTGGATGTGCTCAGCATAGAGGCAACTATTCTCAGATCAATCTGTATGGCGATTTGGCGATTTTGCTTGTGTAGAACCTGAAGATCTAGAAGACTGACTGTATTTCTTTTTTACAATTATTGTTTCATGAACACGGAATGGCGACATATTAAGTAGAGAAAATATAATTGAAAAAATTCTGTAGAAGTATGGAAGGAAAAGTTTTATCCACAATTTTAAGTGCTTTGTATGTACGGGGGTCAGGGGAGAGCTGTGCACACAGGGCCTATGGGGCCCAGGGAAGGCATTGGAGTCCCTGGAGCTGGCGTCACAGGTATTTGTGACTCACCCTACGTGAGTCCTCTGCAAGAGCCAGTGCTCTTAAGCCGGGTGGTGGTGGCGCATGCCTTTATCCCAGCACTCGGGAGGCAGAGGCAGGCGGATCACTGGGAGTTCGAGGCCAGCCTGGTCTACAGGAGCTAATTCCAGGACAGGCTCCAAAGCCACAGAGAAACCTTCTCTTGAAAAACCAAAAGCCAACCAAACAAAAAAGAGCATGTGCTCATAACCACCGAGACATCTGTCCAGTCTCTGACTGCGTTTTATTATGAAATTTCCACAAACCCACATGGCGGTTACTACAGTTTCAGAGGATCTGATGCCCTCTTCTGGCCTCTGTGGGCACCATGTATGTGGTACACAGACACACATGTAGGCAAAACACGCATATAAAATAAAATAATAAAAAATTAATTAGAAAATAAAACCGGGCTAGAGAGATGGCTCAGTGGTTAAGAACATGTACTATTCTTGCAGAGGACCTGAGTTCAATTCCAGCACCCACATCAGGCAGCTCACAACTGCTTGTAATGCCAGCTCCATGGGATGGCCCTAACCTCAGGTACAAGCACATATACAGACATAGACATATGTACACATAATAATAATAATCCAAATACTAAAAAAAAAAAAAGAAAATGAAACTTTCCCTCAATAGTTCTAAGTTTACAAATTTTAAAAGTCTGGTGTTTGAAAAGTGGCTACTGGGATTTATGTGACTTTTTCTAGCACTGAAACAGAACTCATCGCTGCCTGAGATTGTTAGGATAAATGTTAGTGATCTGCTGCCAGGGTTTGAGTGGTAAGAAGCGTGGGTGTTTACACTCTTGACATCTGCAGGGATAGTGTAGCCAGAGAGCGCTCTCGTGTGTGGAAGAGATGGGTATCAGGCAGACAGCGCTACTCTGAAAAACACAAACCAAACACAAGACGCTATGTGTCTGAAAGAATCCGACAAGCAAACCGAAGCCCAGCACTGCAGAGATAACAGTCTCTGCTGGCTGGGTTCTCAAATGGCGTGCCAAAGGCAGCGCCGTCTTTGCCTTGAAGCAACAGATGGCACTAATGTGATCTCCCCGGGACCCTGGAGGGCTTAGAGTCAGCAGAGAGGGAGCCAGCATGGCTCGGCTGTGACTTATTGGAACATCTACAATATTTCAGTTATTCTAGGATATTTGGAGGTTGGAGACATACAAAAGAGCAGAGAGCTTCATTCGGCAAGTTCACTGCTAAGGCATCCAAAATCCTTTGAACCTTGCAGTGGAATCAAAAGGCAACTGTGTTTGTTCAATATTTTCACCACCAGTAGGATACAAAGTGGGTTGCCCAGGTTAGTGCCAAGCCAAGCGTTCGGCAGTCGTACTGGCTCAACGCTCAGCGGCTGTTCCCCTTAGGTGAGCTATCTAAGTACAACTGGATGACAGAACACAGGCATGCTGTGTCTTCTACAAAATGTATGTGTGATAAGTGAAAAAATTCCAGAGCCTAGGAAGGCGCTTGTTTTCGCAGTGGTTAGGTGTTATATATGCAACACTAGAAAATCAGGCATTTTTGTGGTACTGGGATCAAATCCATGGCCTTTCACATGTTAGGCAACTGCTCTACTACTGAACCACACCCTTCATTTTAAACTCTGAGAAATGAAGACAGGAATTAACTTAATACTGCAGACAGCTTTTATGCAACAGCTCCACCCTGAACCTCTCCAGCCCATGCCTGCACACACAGGCTCTATGAACCCAGAGCTCACTCTGGGTAAACCGGTTCTGGGTCCAAGCACAGTCCTCCTGGGCTTGCTTTCTTTGTGGGCAGCAAGGTCACTGTTCCATGTAAATTATACAAAACATTTAGCTCTTCTCATAAAAAGCTCTGGAGTCTTTTCCTTTTCTGGTAATCCTGGTGTAATGTTCTCAGGCAATGTGCAGAAGGGATCCAAGTGGCTGCTCGCCAAGCTTGCGTGTGTACAGTGGGAAAAAAACCTTAGTGCTTCTCCTGCAGTGACTGGTGAACTGTGCCTACAGACCAAGAAAGTTCAGGGGCCTCCTGAGCAGCCAGGTCTTTTGGGGGCTGCATCAAAGGTACCCCAACTGATACAGACCCTACTCCTGCAGTTCCCAATATTGTTCCCTTAGTTCATCAAGTGTCGCTCCTTCCTTGGGAACTTTCCCTTTTCACGTGGCCTGTTGACTTCTTGAGTGAGGTACAGAATTAAAGAGAGAGGGCTAGGAATTGGGGGCCCAGGAGCACAGGTCCTCCAGTGGCTAAACCTGGAGAGGCTTGCTTCTCTAGACCCTCTCCTCTACCTCCTCTTCATCCCTCTCCCCTCATCCACCTCTTCCTCCTCTTCTTCTTCCACCTCCTCCTCTTCCTTTTCTTCTACCCCACTTCTCCCTCCTCTTCCTCCTCCACCTCTTCCTCCTCATCTTCTTCTTCTTCCTCCTCCTTTTTGGTGACTTGCTCACTGACATCCACGGGGGCTTTTTCCTCCCATCTTCTCCCACTCATGTATTTGTAACAAATGGACGCATGCTGTAATTCTGTAATGCCTACCCAGAAATCATAATTAAACAAAGACACGAGTCTTCATCAGAAGGAAGTTTAAATTTAACTTGATTTGCAAAAAAGACACAACGAAAGCATCCTGTTCCAGTTATTTTGAAAAGCGGCAACATTCAAAATCAGTTTGGATTATACAATCTCATAGAGAAAAATACATTTTCTCCCTCATGTGAAGAATCTAGCCAATAGTAAATATATGTATATATGTAAACAGATGTATATGTGGATGCAGTATATACAGAAAAGAGAACAAGAAAGGCAGAGTATTGTGGGCGAACCTGCCCAAGAACCTAAACATGGAGATCTGGCCCTGCCCCTCACCTGCCATATGGTGGTGTGGTTGGGGGAGAGATCTCTCCCTTCGAAGCCTATGACAGGTGGTCCTGAAGGTGTAGGAGTGGGAGAATGACCCTGAGGGCATGAAAGCAGGAGAACTGACCCCTCCCCTTGCTCATCAAACTATCCAGGCCAATGCTGGAGAGCTCACCCTGGTGCTTAGGATGGTGGAGAGCTGACTGGCTGACCAACCCTGCAACTACCCAAGCCTCAACTGAAGAATGGATAAGGAAAATGTGGTACATTTACACAGTGGAGTACTACACAACAGAAAAAAATAATGACATCTTGAAATTTGCAGGCAAACGGATGGATCTAGAAAACATTATACTAAGTGAGGTAACTCAGACCCAGAAAGACAAACATCATATATACCCACTCATAAGTGACTTTTAGACATAAAGCAAAGAAAAGCAGCCTACAATTCACAATCCCAGAGAACCTAGACAACAATGAGGACCCTAAGAGAGACATACATTGATCTAATCTACATGGGAAGTAGAAAAAGACAAGATCTCCTGAGTAAATTGGGAGCATGGGGACCATGAAAGAGGGTTTAAGGGGAGGGGAAAGAAAGAGAGGGGAGCAAAGAAAAATGTATAGCTCAATAAAATCAACAAAAGAAAATTGAAAAAAGAAAAAAAAAGAAACAGTCAGCTAGTCAAGTGGTGTTGGTGCATGCCTTAAATCCCAGCATTTGGGAGGCAAAAACAGGTAGATCTTTGAGCTTGAGGCTAGCTTGGCAAGGGCTACACAGAGAAACCCTGTCTCAAAAAACCAGAATCAGCTACTTAATCCCTCATTTGTTGCACCCATTTCCACAGACACAGGCATGGCTATTGTGGCATTTTACTCTTGTTGTTTGCTAGTCTGGATGTTTTCAAAATCTGGCACGGAGTACATAAAGAATTATCATATTTGCCTGTGACTCCTCAGATCTTTTTTTCCTGGTATAAAATACGGAACCCACAGTGACTATTTAAAGGATTTCCTTTCAAACCAAACTAAACACACACACACACACACACACACACACACGATAAATACATACATACATAGATAGATGATAGATAGATATGTACATAGATAAATAGGTAGAGATATTATCTATTTATCACACACACGATAGATACATAGATACATGCATGCATGCATGCATGCATGCATACATACATACATAAATGGACGGAGATAGATAGATATGGGTGCATGTTTTGTGTTTCCACTCAGCACCAAACTAAGGTCCTATATGGCAGAAGATAAAGACAACATGATATCAAGAACAGTCTAGAGAAAAGGCAAATTGCCATGCATAAATGAAAATTAACTCACAGTGGGACTCTAAGTGCAGGTCGCAGGGGCTGCAGGTCAGTGTCTTAAGAGAAGGTGACATCTGATGGACTATCGCATCTGAGTACCGTTTGCTGAAGTGCCTGCTACTGGACATCACTGTCTGAGTATCTCTGAAACCTTCCCCGAAGAAATGTCAGATGAACTTATCAAGTATAGTATTTCAGCTACACGTGAGTTCTTCCTGAGCTGAATACCATGTGGACATCTGAACTTGAACCCTGGGGTGAGAAAATGAAGCCTTGGGGCATCTTGTTCTATCTACTTATAGGATCCAGGGATAATCCCTTCCTTGCAGGTCAAAGGAATTTCAGAACAGTTTCTCAGGACTGAAAATAGAGCACTCAGCTAGAAACTGGGCTTGCTTTAATAAAGGTGTTTCTAAGACCTATAAAGAAAGAAAACAGCCTGTGCGAACTAGGGTGGTGATGCAGGGATGGAAGGGAAAGACAGGCTAGCAAATTAATTGAACATGGCTTCAGAGCTACTGAGGAGGAACAATGTTCATTGGTGACCCCAGAGCCTCAAACCTTAACCCTTCAGGGTCAAGGTTTGCAAAATAAATATGCTGCAAAATATTATACAGTAGGACTCTGGCAATGACTCTTTCACTCACCACAAGAAGGTATTTTTCCAGACAATGGTGGCCGAGAGGTGTATACATTTGGAGCCCTGATGCCATTTCCCTATGTGTGCATTAGCCTTGTAAACACAAGCCAGTTACCCCACACATCTAAATTTTATATTACCCATGGGACAGAGGGAGGACTACCACTCTTGGTTCTTGTTAAGATTTGGTGACACACATGCGAACTTTCCCCTCTAGACACGTTGTATTTCCCACATGCATGCCATAGAAGTTCACACTTAGAGACTCTGGAAAGCAGCAGCAGCAATTTGACTTTCAGTTTTTAAATGATGTCCTGCTCCATCAAAAACATTGCAGACAGAGCAAGGAAAGGAGCTCGCCAGAGGATACATGGGAATTTGATGCAAATTTAATTTTGGACATTTAAAATACTGGCTCTCTAAGAATGATTCAATTTGAAATAAAATTCGTATACTTGGTTTAAATATAGAACATGGCAGAGTAGATGGCTCAGCTGTTAAGACGCATTTTGCTTTTCTAGAGGATCCAAGTTCAGTTCCCGGCACCTACCAGGACTGCTCAGATCCACTCATATCCTGTAACTATTACTCCAGGGAACCCTGACCACTTCTGGGTTCCTTGGGGACCCGCACTCAAGTGCACCCTCATCTGCATAACTAAAAATTTAAGAAATAAACGAATACAGGACCCATTATTAAGTGAAGCAGTAGAGGAACATATTTAAAAATGAAGGATGTTATATAAACTCAGGCGAGCTTTTCTTCTGTGCCTTTTGTCAGAAGTCACTTCCGAATGCATGATCAGTGTTTTTAAACTTTTCCAACCACAAAAAGGCCTCATTCTGTAACTCAGAGGACTTTTAGAGGCGAAAACAAAGGGTGTGTGTGTGTGTGTGTGTGTGTGTGTGTGTGTGAGAGAGAGAGAGAGAGAGAGAGAGAGAGAGAGAGAGAGAGAGATGACCTGACAGCTTTGTCTCACACTTTCTCCTTCACCTTAGCTATCCAAGACCTTTCTTGGCAGATTGTTTTCAGTCTCCTGAGTTTTAAGATTCTTTGGGTTTTTGACTCTCCTGAAGCTTCGCTCCAACAACAAGGACCATCTCTTTGATCTGCCATGGGGAAAATGGGAGGGAGAAGGAAACCAGTCCATGGGAGGAGAGGGCAGTGCTGTCTGCTTCACCCTTTGCCTGTACCACAAGATCACTTGCAGTCTTCCCTCCTCTCTCTCTCTCTCTCTCTCTCCTCACAGGAACGTGCAAACTTTTTTTTCAGTTGGTGTTGCTTCACAGAATTTAGTTTCCTCAGAAAGGGTGGTCTAGCCTATCAACTCCTCTTGTCTTGAGACTTAACTTCCCATAGAGCTGTTTCCCACCCAGTGATTCATTCGATAGCCCTTCTTATGGGTTTCCTTGAAAAACAGATCCAAACACTTGGGTTCAAGTTAGGAAAGAGAAGGCAATCTATGATGTTTATTAAAAGGATGCTGATTCTTCAACATGGAAGTTGATTGTAATGACTTACTGGCAAGTTAAGAGGACCTATTAGAGGAAACTAGACATGGAAACAATACATTAGGAATGAGGAATGATTGAAGTAGCCAGTGTTTGTTGAACCTAAGTCACCATACAATCCAGCAAAGAAACAACGTGAACCCCATGATTCTATTTGCTTTCTAGTTCTTCTGTTTAGAAAGCTGTGTCTGATGTTGCCGCCGCAGGGAGGACAAATCAAAACTCACCATCATCCTTGTCCGTGAGGATGGTCACCTTGGCTCCTGGAAACTTGTCACCGATCCTCCCGCCCATGGGCATGCTCAGAAGGACCTGGAAGGTCTCCTCCTCCTCGTACAAGGAGTCATCGATTATGACCACACGGCACATTTTCTCACGTTCGTCTTTGTCAAAGCGGACCACGCTGCTGTGGTCCTCAGGCCTGGAGATGTAGTCCGAGTAAGACAGCACTGAGGTCCGCACGGTGCTGGTCGCTGTCCCTAGGGCCCGAGAGAACCAAGACACATCAGGACTGAACCACTGTTTCCAAACATGTTGTTTTCATCTTCAGTATTTAACGGTTGCGACTGTATACTGCAATACTCCAGAACTGCACTGGCAACTACAGTGTTCTAGCATCACGTGTCTCCTACAGAATGTCCGCACACATGCCTAATATTGGCCCGCCAGTGTTTCCTCCTGCCTTCCTTCCAACAGGCTTTCAAATCAACGTAACAGGGAAGATAATACCTCCCACTATTCAAATGTTCCCCATATATAGGCCAAGGCCATGTGTTTCTGTGCTTGCCTAGTCTTTCCATCCAGCTACTGGGTTTTAGGAGCTGGGGAAGTGAGCCGTTCATAAGTCAACTCACTAGTTCTGCCACCTAGGTCCCAAAACTGAGACTGAGTGTTTTTTTTTTTTTTTGCATACCAAACACGGTTTCCCCTCCCTCCTCTCCTCCCGTTCCCCCACCACAACCTCCCTTCCATTCCCTTCCCTTCCACTAAAGCTCACGTCTTAACGTCCAGTTCTTCAGTGTCTATGAAAAACCTTGCAACAAAGTCCACCCACTGGGTGATGGTCAGATGAAGAGGCTGCCGGGCACACTGCAGGCTCCTTCACTTTGCTCGGCAATCGCGTTACCTTGCTGTGTGTAGCAGATCACCATCAGCTCCTGGCTGACGTCGCCGCTCCTCCTGATGGGAATGAACAGCTCGCCCACATCTTCTTCCACGGAGTATTCCGACTGGGGAATGAACACGGTTGATTCTAAAGAGAAAACACAGTTACAGTCACTATAATTTCTTTTTCTTTTTAGGTCTGAGTTTCCCTATCTCAGAAACTTAATATTTCTCTGGTAGTTGATTTTTCCCCTTTTTTAGAAGAACAGTGCCAGAGGAAGGGTGGGAGAGGGAAAGAACACTTACACGAAGCTCAGCACAGCTTCCATCTCCAGCCATCTCTTTTTTCTCGAAAAATACCACTGCACGGTTCTTTTCAATTCCCTTCTTTCCTCCTGTTACAGCATGACATCTTCCCTGGTGTAACCCAAGAGGTGGAAATGCCTGCTTTGCAGACCCCAGGTTCATACGGTTGAACTTGGCTCCCAAGCATGCTCGTTAGTCAGGACTGGAACTCAGATCCTGTGACGTCTGTCTACTCTATTATTATTCTTACCCAAAGGGGTTCTTTTTGGATGGTTTGTGATTAAAAATGTAACAATATACTTGTTCAACTGTATTCAAACAACAGTTCCTTTTGAGTTCCCAAGTGCCTTTATCATAAGCAATAAAAACACCTCTGTAATGCTTTTGCTTCTCTAGTGGGATAGCAATTACTTGTGATATAAAAACTATGTTTATATAAGATTATAAGTCTCAATGATTCATTTTAACATAGATGAAAGGTACATTAAGTAATACAAGTAGCATAATTAAGTTGTTAAAATAGATCTATTATGTAAAACTTTCATGATGATTTAGTTCAATAGTTTGACATTATAAACCCCAAACAGATTGTGGTATTCCTCTGGAAGCCTGTTTCCCGGATAGCCTTAACATCCACACAGAACATACTTCCTGATTATCTTTGAAACAGTAAGCACAATTCTTCTGGGGCTATGAAAGACTCTAGAATAGCCTACACAGTTAAGATGTTCAGTTCACCCTGCCCTGTGGCTGAGGGCGTGAAGGATGGGCTCCTTTGAAGATGTTTCTCTCATGCTGAGGATGCTGGTGGGTCAGCCAAAGGGGAAGAGCTTGCAGGAAAGGGCTTGTAGGGCAAGAACCAGAAATGGTTCTGTGGCTAAGAGTGTGCTAACACTTACATATGGTGGTTCACACCATCCTGTAACTGTAGTCCAGGGGATCTGACACCGTGCCTCTGTGAGCACCAAATGCATTCACATATGCAAAGATACAGATACACATACATGAAATTTTTTTTAAAAAAATTAAGAGCCAATGAGTTCTGGAGTTCAGTTTTCCAGCAACTCTCAGATATCCAGAGGCATGTGCCACTCTCTCCAGACCTAGAGGTGACGCTGGCACTGGCCCTCGCTGCCCAGTGGGTACTTTATATGTCTGGGCTTTAGATCCTGCCCGACCTTGGAAGACAATCACGACATGATGTGCTTCTGAAATGACTAATTTTCCCAGTGTCATCTGTCTTCTTCCGAGACTCTCACTGATACATTCATTTTTAGAATGACCCCACTGCATAGCCAATTATTCATTTATTAAACACTGATTTCATGCCAGGCGGTGGTGGCACGCGTCTTTCATCTCAGCACGTGGGAGGCAGAGACAGGCAGATTGTCAGCTCGAAGCCAGTCTGGTCTACAGAGCAAGTTCCAGGACAGGCTCCAAAGCTACAGAGAAACCCTGTCTCGAAACAACAACAACAAACAAACAAAAACGCACTACACTCAATCTCTGGCACCTTGGTGCAGAAGTAAATGAAACCCGTGCCCTCATGGAGTTTCCTTTCTACTGAGGAACTGGAAGTATGAAGAAAACAATCAAATACACAAGAAGATGCATATGATATAGGGGTAACGAGACAAAGGAAATCAAGTGTCTGGGGATGCGCATTCTGGGTGGCCTGCAATACTCGGGAAAGTCACGGCAAGTGTTGCTGGTACAATTGAGCTGAAATGGGACTGTAGTTGAGATGTCTTACACGTGAAGAGCAGAGAATCCCATACAAAGGGATTACTTGCAAAAAGAACCTAAAAGCAGGGTATGCCGAGACTGGGCATGGAGTGGGCAGAGGGTCCAGGTGAGAGCGTGGAGGGCAAGGAGAAGGGCAGGCATGAAGCTGAAGAGGGGAGGGTGTGCAGATCACACAAACCTCTTCAGCGGTGCTGGGAGGACTTCGATTTTCACTCTGGTTAGGATGTAGAAATAAAGAAAGCTACCCAAGGAACTGGATGAGAATAAACAATTGTTAGAGCTCTTGAGAGCAATGACGTCAGCCATCTTTCTCCTTATCGTTGTTGTTTTCTTTTTTCTACAGTGTTCTGTGAATAGTCAGTGTCTTAATTAGGATTTCTCTTGCTGTCAGAATGACCAAAGGCAACTTGAGGAGGAAAGGGTGTCTTTCAGCTTACAACATTCAGGTCACACTCCATCTCTGGAGGAAGTCAAAGCAGGAACTCAAGGCGGGAACCTGGAGGCAGGAAGTGCCAGAGGCCATGGAGGCATGCTGCGTACTGGCTTGCTCCCATGGCTTGCTCAGCCTGCTCTGTTGTACAACTCAGGACCACCTGACTAGGGTTGGTACCACCCACAACGGACTTGTCTCTCCCACATCGTAAATAACAATTTAAAAAATGTGCCACAGGCTTGCCCACAGTTAATTTGATGGGGACATTTTCTCAGATGAGGTCCCCTCTTCCCAAATGACGCCAGCTTGTGTTAAGTCTACAGTACAGTTGGCAAGCAGTCAACCGCAGGCCTGCATCCCCAGCTCTTCACTGGTGTTTAGACAGACTTGAAGGTAGGAAAAGGAATGGGGACATGTAACAGGGGGAAAGAGAGGAGGTCTCAGGTGTGCCATGATGGGAGGCCGTGTGGCACGGGGAGCTGCAGCATGTAAACAGGAAGGAGGACAGGCAACAGGTCTGTGCACATTTGGGTTTTCCAGAATGGCCCAGAGTTAGAATTAGGGACCACAATTAGGGAAACTGTCAGTTCAAGTGCTGACCATATTGGGGTTCAACATGCTACAGGGTTGTTTGGCTTCCCGGATGCTACAAAGAGTGGGTCACAGCTTTTCACATGTCCTCTTATCTCCATTCCATATCTCCAGGTGAATGCACTGGAAGGCATTGGCCATGCTGGGATGCTGCCCTATGATGCATTCTATGAACATATTTCAGCTGCTGCATGATAAACATGAAGTAGGAGGAGCTGGCATGAAGCCCTCGGTTTTAAGACTTAGCTCAGCCTGGCAGGCGATCACAGACCACAAGGACCAGGAGATAACAAGAGCTGACACTGTGGATGCGGATGGGAGATGTGGATGCCATAAACAAAGACTCACAGTTTTCTGATGAGGTTTGCTCAGGTACGAGAAAGGACCGGAGGAACCCGGGATAACTCAAAGCGTAGCCTTGGTCAGTCTTTTACAGATGGAATTGCTGTTTGTAAACATGGGGTATAATATATGGAGGTCTGATCTGGGAAACCTGGAGTTACATTTGGGATATGCTAAAACCGTGCTGCCCTCTCAGTAGCCAAGCGGAAAAGTCCAAGTGGCCTTCAGGGCATATGATCTTGGATTTCAGTGGAGAAGCAGGACTGGAAAAATACAGGTGCATGATCCATGCAGCCCCCAGTCAGAGTATGGTCACATCTGAAGGAACTGGAGATGAAGAAAATGGACCAGAGATAAAAAAGACTGGAAACCACAGGCTGAGAAGGGCCATGATGCAGTGCAAGTTTTAAGAATAAAGGAGGGAGCAATTGCTCCAAACACTGGAAATGGAAAGACACTAGAAATTGGTTATCTTCACCAGCACTTTGCCCAGAGTACAGGGCAGCAGCCTGAAGGAGCGGCTCACGGGGGAAGAGGGCATTGCCCTCGCCCGCCCTGCCCTAGAGGCGATCCAAGCGGCAACTCGAGAAACATCCTCATTGGTTTATTTTTAAGGCAAGTTTTCACAATGGTAAAGATTATAACGATAGGGGCTGGAGAGATGGCTCAGGGATTAAGAGCATTGCCTGCTCTTCCAGAGGACCTGGGTTCAATTCCCAGCACCCACATGGCAGCTCACAACTGTCTGTAACTCCAGCATCCAACACCCTCACACAGACATATATGCAGGCAAAACACCAATAGAACAAAAATAAAAAAGAATTACAGCTATAATTATCAAGTAAGATTTGGCCAAATACAAAACTTTCGCATAAACATTGTCCTGATTTTAGTGCAAAACCACATAAAGTGGTAGGCAACATTAAGCTATCCAATGAATCTCAGGAACCCCTTTCCATGAACCCATGGGAATTCGCTTGGGGGGTGCACAGACTTTAAGTCTTCAGGCCACATTCTCTGTGGCCTTTCTATGAAACGTTACCCAGAGCTTGTTGCATGCTAATGTTTGCGTAGCTCTAGATTCCTATGCTGAATGTGATGGTGGAGGAGATAGACTTTGAGGGGTGTGTAGATAAAGGCAAGGTCATGAGTGCGGAGGCCCCTCAAGGGATTAGTGTTCTTATAAAAGCAATGGGAGAGTTCTCTCTCAATCAACAGGCAAGGAATTCTGGGTGGCATACCGAGGACACATCCAGGAGATAAATGTCTGTAAGCCTGGAGGATCCTCAGCAGGACCTGAGTCCACTAACCCAAGCTTTATCTGTTGGTTCTGTTTCAGCATCGCTGGAGATAGAGTCAGGGTCGCAAACACACTAAGCAACTCCTCTACTCCTAGCCCTGCACCTTAAGCTCAAATTCTTAATCCCCCACGACTGTGAGGAACAGATGGATATTAACTGTTATATTAAAGTCACCCAATCTATGATATTTTGTTACAAAGGCCAGGGCTGATTTAACCAGGGTTAATCAGACAGCATTCATTCCACACTGCACATTTGTCCTGGCCAGTTTTGTTTTCAAGTATGTTCTGAGGGAAGTCGCATGTGTAGGGTTTTAATTAAGCAGCCCCCAAAGGATTTAAACCTCGAGGACTTAAGGTCTGGTTCCTTCTGTACCCCATGACCCTTGCACATTGGATTACACAAGTCAGGACTTCTCCCCAGTGCTTATGGGCTTGAACCCTGAATAGAGAAGAGAGCCATGTGCCTGAACAATGGCCTCAGACCTGGAATTTATTCCTGCAGTTGATCTGACAGAGGGTAAATATGCCCATATCAAGTTCAGATCTTCTGTTGACCTAACTTTCCATATAAATACGTAACCCGTGAAAGAAACCGTGAAAGGATCAGAAAGACAAATGAACGGTTTCTCCGGTTGCCATTTAGGTTAACATGATCTTCCAGCTTTGCTTCACATCTGCAGTAGAAGTGTGTACACAGGCTGCCTCGAGGAAGCACAACTTTTTATGAAATGTTAAAAAGCACCATTGTTGCACCAGCCTTTAAATGCAGTTAGCTAACACCAACAGAGTCTCACTACTTGCCAAGTCCTATTCTAAACACTCCACATGCATTGACTGGCTTTAGTTTTGCAGTCACCTTTGCAGTAAGAACTTTGGTGATCTGCATTTTAGCTCTAAAGGAGCCAACAAGCACACATACACACACAAACACACATGCGCATGCGCACACACGCACATGCACACGCACTGGCACTCTGACAAGCCATCTCAGAGCCCTTGTTCCATGGTTGACCAGTGTTCTCCCCAAAGGAAGCCATGTGGGGTGAGAAAGGCATTGCTAGCACACGAGGAAAAGGAAAAGCTAACCGATGTCAAGACGTATTCAGTGTGGTTGAGGTGGAGAAAGGGCAAGGATAGGGGAGGAAGGTTAAAAGGAAGCTGAAAGCAAGCACCTAGAAGACTCCTTAAAAGAGCTGAGAACTTCCTACACATTCTGTATTAGTCTATGTATATATTTGCATACATATAAAATTCTGAAGGGAGGTAGCATGACTAGCATCCATTAGCACAGACAGAGAGCATACAAAGACATATATCATAGAAGTACCCATGTTGCACCCCACTCACACAACAGGCTGAAGCTATCACAGTTCTTATGAAGGAAGAAGTGAGGGCTAAGTTATGGGATTGGTAGATTCTCAAGAAGTAAATGGAAGCCAGTAGGAGAAAGGCAACTGCGGGGTCATGCTTGCAACACCAGCCATGGCCACTTCCATGTGGGAGGATTATAATGACTGAAAAATGAAAACTCCTTGCTTCTTGCTAGTTTCAGATTTATAGAGGCAAAAAAGTAGGAAGTCTAGGATCCCTTGGGTCCGTCACACCTCTCCTCTTTCCCACTCTTACGAATTTTCCCTCTGACAGTAAATGTGAGCTGTTTTCCCACTTGCAGGTGAATGTGAATATTCTTCATTTTGAGGGATAAACATGGATAGAGTGGATGCATCCTTTATCCACCAGCACGAGCACTGCTTTGTAACTCTGGATTTTACTTTTAAGTTTTGACGATGCTGCAACTGGGAAAAAAAAAACCAAAAAGCGACTTCAATTCTTAGAAACAGAGTTGGAGCTACAGCTGAGAGAGAATGTGCATCCCGTCCTTTCTCTCCACTTACACTGCACAGATGAAGAAAATCCCAAAAACATGACAGAACAAAAGATCTTCTGAAAACCCCTCATAATAGGCGAAGAGGAAGAGAACTTGGGGCTTGGATGAAAGCAATGAGTGTTCCCCGCCTTGAAGGAATCTGGGAGGTTTGAAAACAACTCAGAAGGCATTCCGGCACATCTTCAGGCCATGGTCAGCAAGCGAGTTCAGTGCAGAAGCATCTGAATGCTGCCATTGATGTTTGAACTTGGACATTTCTTTAACGCTTTGTTATTTATTTATCCTTCTAAAATGAACCAAGACAATGCAGACCATTTTTAACAGGAGCTTAGGAAAGAAGCAGATAAAATCAATGAGCCTGACTCACATATGAGGCGATACAAGTTTATATCAAGATAGTAGAAGATCCAAAGATATCCCTTCAAACTTACTGCTTAAAGTGACTTGGTAATCTTTATGTTCTTAAATATGTATGGATGTTTTGTCTGCATGTACATACGTACCACATGCATGCAGGAGCCCATGGCGGCCAGCAGTGGGCATCAGATCCACTGGAGCTGGGTTGTGAGCTATCACGTGGGTGCTGGGAATTGAACCCAGGTCCTCCAAAAGAGCAGGAAGGTACTAGTAACTGCTGAGCCATCTCTCCAGCCAGGCTTATTTTTTTTTAAATAATATTAGGCAGCAAGTCAATTTGATTCCACCAAAAACATTTATAGAAATGAAGTAGCTGACCTACTTACTCATGATTATATATAATGAGGGAAATATCAGAATGACATGATTGATAAAAGCTTATAAGCATTTCAGGTGTAATAAGGCAAATAATTACACAAGAGCGAGCTGTCTCTATTTTTCTCTATGTATCTCTATTTGACTATTTGAGGTTGTGGTCTCTCAATAAATATACACAAAGATTCATTTTATTCTGAGCAGAGAGATTAAGAAGTAAAAAGGCAAATAGGATCTATTTTTTTTTAAAGTTTAGTTCTTATGTATTTTCCTTTAACAGAAACAAAAGGGTTTACTACCAGGTAATGTCTATATGTTTCTAAGAGTAAGAAACACTGGTATTATTTGAGATACAAAATTTAATAGACAGACAGAAAGCTAAGAATTGTTGTCCTGAAAACCTCTCAAAACTGGGTTAAGGCTGGAGCAATAGCTCAGCCCTATTCAAAACACTGGCTGCTCTTACAGAGAACCTGGGTTTCAGTTCTCAGCACCCACATGGTGACTCACAACCATCTTTAACCCAAGTTCCACCACATCTGATGCCCTCTTTCTGGCCTCCAGGGAACTTCATGGGTGTAAGGCACATAAATGCATGCAGGCAAAACTCAGACATATAAAATAAGTAAATAAATCTCTAAAAAAATTAAAATGGGTTAACTGTTCCTTCTATGGCTCATATTATATATCGTAGCAAGCAGCCCTCTGTACTATTAGCTGACAGAGTGTGGTCACAGGTTGTAGCACTCACTGCATATCTGTCTCACCTCAGCTTCAGCACTTAGTAGAATTCCTGGCATCGACAGCAGATGCTAAGTAAACCTTTGACGCATAATACAAGGACTAAAGCGCTCTTGTTTTCTTGTTTTTTTTTTTTTTTTTTTTTACAACACTTGGGTTTATTCTCTGATGCTAATACATTCCAGGTTTTATACAGAAAGCGAAACCAGTAAGAAGCTAGGAATTGGTTGATATAATTTATTGATGTGTTTAATAAGCATGTGAATATATTAGTCTAGGAGGTTGCCACTATCTATTTTCCTATAATGTTCTAGCCATTTTCCACCCTCCCCAAACAGCTTACTGAATAACACTGAATTTTCTTTTCCATCCTACATTTCCACACAGCAAAATATGTCTACTCTAGACACAAAGATTCATTGGTTGATTAAACTGCCTCTGGATAGTTCTTTCCCAGCAGACAGGGCAGCTTGGAGATTTACTCTTATTGTGTTCATGACCATCCCCAAATTTTCAGGGGAGTTCTGGAGCACCCTCATTGGTATCTGCCACTCAAGACTGTTGCAGCATGGATGCCATAGGCACCCGAGGACTGGACCTCGTCTTGAGGTGGAAGTGGAAGGTCGGTACCTATTCCAGTGGTGCACAGGGCCACAGATACGGGCAGGCAAGGGAGGAATTAGACATTATCCATGCTAGCCCTGAGTATGGCTTCACATTAAATAAATAAGCAACAAAGGGTGTGTGTTTGCAGATGAATATAGATGCTAATGTGTGGAGTGAAATACAAAATAGTTTAAAATCCTTCCCTAAATCATAACTATTCAATTAAAAACTATAAATGAATATAGAGAATATAATAGCATAATTATGACTATGTGAGGTCCAGGGTGTATGTATGTACGTACATGCTTTTACATGTGCGTGTTTCCCTTGTTTTAAAATTCCATCACTCAGACATGTCACTGGTAGAGAGAAATATCTTCCCTTATGGTTAGGAAAGCAGAAATAAGTTTTAAGTCTTATCCCTTAACGTAAACAATAGCAATTTTACTAAATGGCATATAAAATCCCAAAAGCTAGCTTCCAGCTTAAACTAACAGAGCGGCTTAAATGTATTAACATTGTCATGGGATTGTTTAAAAGAGAAAAGCGTTATTATCGAAGTATATCCCCAAAGCTGCAAACTAAAAGAAAGTTTAATTATTCATTCACAGATAATTTATGCAACTAATGTTAAATATTCTTTAATGAAAATTACAAACATAAGGGAACTTCATATTTGGCTGAAGGCAGGGGAATCAGGTGAGCTCAGGATGCTGGAAGGCTCCAGTTCTTTAATTATGCCGAGTCTTTTAACACAGGGATTTGCACGAGTCCCCATTTTACGAACTCAGCAGACTGCATCTTTGTAGAGCATTTAAGAATTTTCTGACTGACAAAATAATGCAGGTTGGCAGTTAGAAAGAAAGTCATGTCTGGCTTCTGACAGCATTTCAACTTTAGAAGTCTTGATGAGGTCTGTGTAAATGCCAGGTCTCAAAAAAGCCATTCACTTCGTATCCCCCCTTCCCCACCGCCCCAACTCAAATACACATGAAGACAAACCAGGATTGTATGCAAGGGGCAGGAAAAGGTCAATTTAGAAGAACATTAATGTTCATTTTCACAATGTCAGCCAAGTGCACACATGGACAAGGAAAGTAGCCAAAGAAAAATCCAGCGCTATGGCTCATGGCAGAAAGGGGGGCGGTCGGGAGCAAAGGGGTGGGTACTACACCACAAAGGTGGAAATAATAAAACGCAATATGGGGAACAAATTCATCCCAGAGTGGTCTGACTCTCAAACCATTTGCTTAAAAGGTATTCTAAGACATTTTAAAGACTTCAAAGCTCATGAACTGGGGCCACAAAAACGGGAGAAACCAACCGCATTGGTTCTTAGAATGACAATCATGGAGAGGACCTGGCATTGATGCATTGGTTGCAGTTAATGCACCTGAGATATAGCTTTCCTTCATTATGGTTACATTTCCCCCTTTCTGTCAATATACCTGAGAATTCTAAAGAATCTAGAAAATTCTCTGTGTAGAAAGTCCACATAGTGACTTTAAACTCCTCTACAGGGACAGTGCTTTGTCCTAAAAGCCCATCAGTAATGACGTAAGGGAGGGATGATCACGCTCACCGTCGCCTGGGTCGATGATCTCCACAGTAGTCACTGTGGGGAACTCCAGGACCGCCAGCACGGGCTCAGAGAGAACCACCTGGAAGGTCTCTGAGTGCTCATGTTCCTCATCACTCAAGATCCGCACTCTCCACGAGGCCTTGGTCTGGCCAGGGTTGAACTGCACTTGTTTCTGGGCCTTGCCCTTGAAGTCACTGTCTTTTTGTGCAGTCCCATCCCTTGTGCTGATGCCTGCAGAGACAATATAAATCATTCATTTTAGAATAAATGGAACGATTCCCTCTTTTTCTTTGTTTCATTGCTAGGTATCCAGCTCTACCTTAATTGCTGAATCTCTATCAGAGATTAAAATGAAACAAATTGCCTTAGAGTACTTATATAAGATTCCTTTGTCCCTGTGGTGATGGTGGCATACACCTTTAATCCCAGCACTACGGAGGCAAAGGCAGGTTGATCTCTGTGAGTTCAAGGCCAGCCTGGTCCACTGAGCTAGTTCCAGGACAGCCAAGGATACACAGAGAAACCCTGTCTTGATACACCAAACATCAAAAAAAGAGAAAAAAAAATGACTTTGGATATATCTGAATACACCACAGACTGCTAATCTTAACATGAAGATGGAAATAAAGGTTTTGTTAAAAGCCTTCATCTTCTAGTCTTCGGAAAAACACCAGACAGGTAGTGTTTCACATATGCACCTGCTTCAGTAGCAGATAGCATGGCTTATTTAATGTCAAAGGATAAAGGGCCCCAAACAGGAGTCCCAGCTCTCTGTGTCTGGCTGAGTTCTGCAGATCTTTCATTAGTACCCTGTTCCCAGTGCACACAGAGGGGGGTGCCCATGCCCTCTGGACCCACTACAACCATCACAGCACCCTGCTAGTCAACGGCTGCCTGCTTGGCTGGAGTTCCTTTCATCAGCAATGAATTCTTTCCAGAAGATGCAGAGGACAGTTAAAGCCGAAAAGGAATTCCTATCCTACAGGGCATCCCCTCCAGTTTCAGCCACTTTTACCACAGGACAGCGGAGTCATCCACCTGATGGGACAAAGGTTGTAATACCGAATCCCCACTGTTGCTACTGAAAACACCCACCAGCGTTCCCTTCAGTTATTAAATGAAGCTACTTCTGTATCGTTCCTCACACAGAAAAACAGTGTGGGGCGGAATGAAGCAATGCGCCCTTGCCAGTGCGGGGCTGAAACGAGGCGTCCTTGGGCTGAGAAAGTGGACTTTCATGCCTCTCAGCCACACCGCCATAGAATGCAAACCAATTGTTATCCTAACCCCTCTCAGTTTATGAGACACTCTGGTGAAGTTATCAGTGTGGGCCCTGGGACCTGACTATTTGGGAAGATCACATTTTCTCTTTGCTCACTTGTGAAGTGGAAGAGATAATGGTATTTTTCTTGTGGGGTTAAGATCTGGAGGGTACTGGGGACTAGCCCTGGCATGGATAAAGAAAGACTCAGATTGCGGTAACAACCACTTCCATTTTGTAGGCTCATTGACTAATGCAGTGCCAATCAGGACTCCAGGGCTGGGGAACTGGTGAATGAAGGCTTAAAAGGAGAAAGAGAGACTGATAGAGCACTCAGTGGGCTTAAGGATGTTTCTAGCCATTAATAGATGTTTACTAACCAGTAGGAGTGTGAGACCCCTGAGATGCAAAGATTATCATCAAATACGGATGCACATTTAGTTCAGCAGTGGATTGTATGAATGTGTTGCATACCACAGAGATCTCAGCATGTCCAATTACTGCTAAGACATGGAGGCAGCTTAGATGGCCGTGCAAACGATGGCATATAAAGAAATTGTGGTTCACAGACACAATGGAACTTCATTCGGCCATAGAGAAAAACAGAATCATGACAGTTACAGGATAATGTAATGGATGGACGCGGAGACTTGTTATGGTAAGTGAACTACGCAAGAAGCAGAAAGGCAAGCACTTGGGTTTTCTTTAACGAGAAATCTAGGGGTGTGTGTGTGTGTGTGTGTGTGTGTGTGTGTGTAAGCTGTGAAAGTATAAAGGAGACTAAGAGAGCGGGAGTGGAAGAAGGGAGGGTGAGGGAATTCATGCCACATGAAAGCAGAAAGGAGGTCGGAAGAGGGCAGTAGCAGAAGATGAGCAAGACCAAAGCATGATGTGTGTGTAAGAAAATGCTGGCGCAAAACCCATTAGCTTATATGTCAACCTTCAGAATTAATTCTGAAGAAGCTTGTTATGGCTTAAACATGAGGTGTCCTCCTCAGCTGATGCACTGAATGTGTGGGCCACATCCGTTGGCATTATTTTAAAGATTGTATGGCCTGGCTGGCAGAAGCGGGTCACTAGGGTCAAGTCTTTGAAGGTTATATTTGTTCCTGGGTCTGGTCTAGCTCTTTCTGTTTCCCGATCAACCAAGATGTGAACAGCCCCATCTCCTGCTTCTGCTGGCACAGTTGGGGGTCACTCCTGCCTCGGTCCATTCACTGCCTCTGTTGGGTAATCCTTCCTTCCCTTAAGTTGCTTTGGTCAGGAGTTCTGTCACAGGAATGCAAACATGATTTACCACGGGGTTACAAGATGAAGAGCCATCTTTGGGAAAATGTACTTATATGTTCTGTGTAAGTCTTGATTTACAAATTGTACTCAAGTGATATTCTATCTGCAGCTACAATGTATTCTAGTGTGTATGTAAGTAAGTCTGTATGTGGAAGTGGAAATCTTATGGGACCAGCATCTTCACTGTAGATGTCCATAAATCTGCTTTGCGTTACACTTGAGTTCTAGGTCCTTGCATAATTTCAGGCTCATCTTCAATGACAGCAGATGTGGACACCCAGGAAGACGTGGACACCCAGGGAGACGTGGACCCACAGGGAGACGTGAACAAACAGGGAGACATGGACACACAGGGAGATGTGGTCACACAGGGTCTTTCTAATATTTTTCCACTCCAGTCTGCTAAGTAGCTGTGTGAGGCAAGCCAATCAGAGGTAGGGAGCATTTGCAGAATTGCTGGGATAGTCACAGTCATACAAAACCATAGTTGGTCCAAACAAATAACTTACAAAAATGCATTAGTATTTCACTGAAGAATAATAATATAGAAAAAAGGAGAGAGAGAAAAAAAACTCAGACAGAAATTCAGAGAGAAAAAATTTAAAGACTTGGAAGTCTTTAAAACACCTTTCAATGGTTAACTTTCTCAGTGTTATCCGTAGGATAACTTAACTGTGAACTCAAAGTACACAAACTTGCCAAAAGCGGGGGGCAGAATGAAAATAGATAGGAACATTGTTGATAAGAACCAAGGGGCTCCGCTTTCCCCCATTTTCAGTGCAATTTATTCACTGTGTTTTCAGGCACAAAGCACAGTTGAAACTGACCTCTCGCTGACAATAAACATCTGCTGGGGATGGGCAGAGAAGGGAGCCCTTGCAGAGAGACTGAGTCCCTAAGAAGGAGAGCGCGGGATGAACATCTACTGCGCTCTAGGAAGTCAAAGAGAATGTAAAGAGCAGTCTTGCAGAAGTACAGCAAATGAAGCACCAGGAGGTGCTGCCCGGTTGAAGGCAGACAGGCCTCTTTTCAAAAGTTAAGAAAAAATATAAATAAAAAACCTATTTTTAAAGGAAAGAATAGTTAATATCCAGGGTCCAAACACATCAGGAGAGAACAGTTTTGCTTTTGGCAAAACAGTGTGTTTAGCGGAGGGACCCGTCTGTAGATAGGGACCTAATGTTTAAGGGTGACAGGCCAGCACAATTTCAAAGTAATAATTTCAGAGACAACCCTTTTATTTTTGCCAGTCCTTTTCTAGCTTCCTATTGTGATTAATAATTTCCCTCCTCGGACTTACCCACTCTATTAAATGTGTGGTTCTCAAAGTGGTATTATCGCCTGGGGTACGCTGGCTGCCACCTCTCTTCAATGTACTCAGTATTCTGACAAACTACATTTCTGCTTCATGCATTTCCCTATTTTATGATTATATGAAGTGAAATGTGGCCTTGAATCGGAGTTGAAGAAGGGTTTTATTCATTTGCTGTTGACTCTTGGTTTAAGAAAATGACTAGGATATAACATGTAACATCTTAACATGTAGTGTGGTCAGGAAGGGTCTTCGGTGAGCCACAGAGCCACAGGGCCCAACTCCCTGAATAGATTTTGCTTATTTATTAAAGTAGCTGTCGTATGTTTTTTGTTGTTGTTGTTTGTTCATTTGTTGGGTTTTCGAGGCAGGGTTTCTCTATGCTTTGGAACCTGTCCGGAACTAGCTCTTATAGACCAGGCTGACCTCGAACTCACAGAGATCCACCTGCCTCTGCCTCCCGAGTGCTGGGATTAAAGGCGTGCGCCACCACCACCCGGCTGTCATATGTATTTTTACAGTGCTGTTTCAGATGAGTTGTACCCTGGGGATAAATTAGATTCTCACTAGTTTATTCTAACCTAGTGACATTTGATTTAATTTTTTAATTCATCGGCATTTCCTTCTAATTTTGTGCATTTATTTTACACCACAGAAAGGTCACAATCATGCACCTTGATGCATATCTGTTGATATCTCTTTCAAGTTAAATATCAACATCTCACTAAAATTTAACCAAGATCAGTGACCTAAATTAGTGCTGTAATTTAATCACTAGAGAAAAAATTTTAAACACATATGAAGTGCAAATTAAACTTACTTATAAATGAAGTTTCTCCCAGGTATCCTCTGCGTTTAAGAACAATATCTAGAAACTTGGAATCTTCGTTGATCAAGTAGTATTCCTTTTCAAATGAGATCCACGCCCAGTTCAGTCGAAAATGCTGGTTGGTTAACTTGTTTCCACCTGGAAAATAAGAATGTAAAACCTTAAATTACTGCTTTCTTGAATGGATGGCCTTAACAGTCCACAAACAAAAAAACTCTGAAAAGAATGCTGCTGGATTTAATACACGACTCCGGAACACGTGCGTGGAGGTGGAGCCGGCCTCTCAGTGATTGTCAGACGTTCTCAGATGATATGGTCCCTCGGAAATTCCTCCTTCTTTCAGGATGGAAGGGTGGGAAGTGGAAAGGATCATGTAGTATTTTGAAGCCAAGAAAGTTATAAAACAGGAAGGGGTGAATCTGGGAACAACAGGCAGATGAATATGATCAAAATACCTTGTATGGGCTGTCAGTTAATAAAAAGATACTTTTAAAAAAACACTCACCACAAGGTGCCGCTGGAGAGCAAGCTTCTCTCTATAGAGGGTTGCAATGTTCTTACACACACAAAAACCTTCCCAAATAAGCTTTTTCTGGTTCACAGAGCAATTGGGTGGAAGGCTTTAATTATAACCACTTAAAGAAAAACAAATATTCTTTCTCCACCCCCCTTTACACTAGACTCCACTCCATTCCTGAAAGCAAACAGACAGCCTTTTTCATTGGTCTCCCCTCTCCTCCCACCTTCCCACCAAAATGGAGCTGGCTGCCTCTAGGGAGAAAGAGAACCTTGTGTGTGATCTCTCTAATGCAAGAGCTACTCTGTTGAGTAAATCAAAGAACTGCTTATCAGCTGATCACTCTACACCTATCCCTCAACGTCTTTTGATCTGTGAGGTTTATAAACAAAGGCATCACTAATTCCTTTCAAGTCTTTCTGGAAAAGAGTAAGGGGACAAAGCCTAAATAACAAACACAGCTAAAGGGACAGTTTGTATTCTGTGTTCCTCTCTTTTGAGTCCACACAAAGAGAGCTATGTAGAGAAAAATGAGGCAAAGAAATGTCAAGACTCTGGTTGACTGAGTGAAAATCTATACAAGGCAGAGCAACCGGGGGAGAAACATACCGTCTGCTTTCTCTTAAAATTTTATAAGTAAAAACCACAGTGACTTTGAGTTATCAACTCTCACACCTGAAAACCTCATGCAGCTGAGACTATGCAGGGTAATTGGTTCTCTTATTGTCTGACTTGGCATCGCAGCCTCTCAGAAAGTCCCACAAAGCATGCCAGAGGCAAAGGGATGTTTTATCGCTCCATCCTGCCAGTCTTCCATGGGAGTTTTGCTCCCAAAGAAGCCAAAATAGATTTGTAAGGAAGCACTCATTATTATTCCCATCATCAATCACCCCAGACCTGACAAAACTCAAGGCTTACTCTATTGTACTACAGCAGACCACTGCAAAACCTTTCAGACACTGCACAGTAGATTCAAGGTCGGAGCTGCAACTCTGGTAGCACTTTGCCTGGTGTATGCAAGGTCCTCAGTTCGATCCCCAGTACTGCTGAGTGGTTGCACCACCACAAAAATCAGAAAATATGAAATCTTTATTGAAGCACTTAAAACTGTGACACAGAAGCAACAACATGTGCTTTGGATGCAGCTACATAAAATGTACCGTACACACAGGATTATTGTATGCTTAGAGTTGATGAGGTGCTGGACCATTCAGTTTTTTTAGTTAATTTCTGGTTTGACTGTTGTTCGCTTGCTGGTTTGGATTTTGAGGCAGGGTCTCCTTACATAGTGCGAACACAGACTTTCAACTTGCAATATTCTTAACTCAGTCTCTTGAATACAGGTGAACACACCCTCGGTAATTACTTTCTAGATTAATTTTTTTAGTATTTATTTTAATTTTTATGTGAATAGGTGTTTTGCTCGTATGTATGTGTGTGCATCATAAGCCTGACTGGTGCTTGTGGAAGCCAGAAGAGGATATCAGATCCCCTGAAACTGGAGTAACGGGGTTGCGAGCCACCATGTGGGTGTGAGGGAGACAGCCATGATCTGTTGTCATGCCACAGTCCAAAGGAGGAGGGCCAATTGTTCACAAAAGCCAAAGTAGACCTGTGCTCTTATCACGATGGTTATCTCAGGCACTTTGTTACAGCAGAGAAGACCTGATCTAACTGATTACATAGTTTATGAATAGCTAGAAGAGAGTTTGAAAGTTCTGGTACGAAGAAAGGAGAAAGAGATGGAATCGCTAACTACCTGATTTAAGTAGCACCCCTCGTGTACACAGACAGGCTATCACAGTGCGCCATCATTTGTATAGGAAGAGATGCGATCATATCCAACCCTTAACTGTTTTTTTGTGTACGAACTTGGGGGTGGGGTTTGCATGATGCATGGTCTCCTTTCTAACACCCATCACTTTTCTGCTCCTCTTGGCAATATCTATTTTTCCAAATTTGACAATATTTAGCCAGACTTACAATTTGATTCTCTTTCCTGAAATAGTCCAAGTGGCAATGTCTTCTAAACAGTACACACTGAAGACGGTTGGGTGGTGGAGGGCTTTGTTCACCCCTGAATGAATCAAGACACCCCAGCAAGCTGTAGCACTCGCTGGCCCCTTTGTTGGATTAGTTTTACTACACAATTCTTTCCACAGCCTCATTTCCTAAATGTAGGTATTTTCTGTCTGATCGTTTCTGCCTCTTCTGAGTCTGACCCCTGTTCTATAGAGCAGGCACTTTATTTTGATCATTGTTAGAGAAAAAAGAAAGGTCACTAAATACAGTAGAATTCTACTGCTTTGGTTAAAGGAAGTGCCCCATTTATGGGGCCATTTGACACTTATGTAACGTCCAGTACCGAATCCTTTAATTTAAAAATATTGTTTTTAAGGATACATCTAAATTGTCTTTCATTTTGGAACAGGTCCCAAATTACTGGTTTATCCACATCTGGCTGAATAAATATTTTCATGGGTTCCCAACACTTTCAGTAAAAGAAAACCAGAAACAATATCAGGAGCCTTTGCTTCTGTAAGGATGATGATATGGTCCAGGTGAATTATCACAGGGATTTAGAATTTAGTGTAAAGCTGGGATTTTTTAGTGGATATTTAACTAGAGAGCACCAAGTCACACCTGTAAAGTCCAATTCAAAACAATGAGCTGCCACTGGATTCCTCTGAACATGTGAGCCATCCTGGGGTTTAGAACTTGCAACACCGCAGCAGTCCCTTGTTGTGTAAAGAAGATGCCGGGATGCAGAGGGACTAAACTTTGCTGATTTTAACTCCGTGTGTTAAGAGTGTGATTGATCCTGTAGAACTGAACTGTGTTTTACGAACACAGTGGGAAATCAACCTTGCTTCTTATATACCATGCAACTGCCTCTAACCTCCGTAGATGGGAATAATACATGTCAATGCTGTAGCTAAGGCTACATGACTGAATGTGGAATTGTACATAAAATTAATCAGCTTAAAAACCAGACAAATTTTATTTACGTGATTGGCTGCTTCTTAAAAACAGACCCCGGTGTCAGATGCCTGAGGAGCTGGAAACAAATTAAGACCCTTGGCTCCTGTCATAAATCTCCACAACAGGTGCCTGACAGCTGATAACCATACTCCCCAATGCTTTGTCCCCATGCCCTGACACCAGAGCCATTAAGGTTTTGATGAGAAGGCTTCCTTTGAACTTTTCCAGCTGGTCTTTAGGCTGCTACAATTTTCTCTTTCAGTTCAAACTTAATAGTTCCTTTAGAATAACAAAGAATCGCACATCTTCAGAGACCCCTCCCTGGAAACACTGGCTTTCCTGATTTCCCTTAAGACAAAGAGCACACTTACTAACCACCACCCAGTGTGCCACAGCCCTGACCTGTGCTATTGAGGGAGGATGCCCAACATTTAGCTTTGATGAGGAGTCTGTCCTTAGACAAAAGTTAATTAGCAGAAAGCTGTCCTTTTATGGTAAATTCCACTTGCCAAGAATAATGTTCAATCTGGAGACTTCTCTAGAAGACAAATAGGCATCCACAGTGAAACAAAAGCTAATCTGGATTTAACCTTTCAAAGCCAAAGATGGAGACAGATATTTAAGCGCTGGGGATGTAGGTCAATGGTAGGGTGCTCACCTACAAATGGGTGTTTATATTGAAAAAGATTTAAGACATTATTATTATCTGATTTATAGCCAAAATTGTGCCATTTTATTTTTAAGCAAATTTTAGAAAGTTTTGTTCTTTAAAAGCAAGCCAGACTCAAT
Organism: Ondatra zibethicus; assembly: GCA_004026605.1. Classification (NCBI taxonomy): domain Eukaryota; kingdom Metazoa; phylum Chordata; class Mammalia; order Rodentia; family Cricetidae; genus Ondatra; species Ondatra zibethicus. The sequence goes on from PVIU01002312.1 coordinate 72,034, forward strand.
CACCATCAGGACCGAGTTGGTGAGATTCCAGCTATGCTTATGGGAGTTGGTGATTCCCACTACGCTCACGGAAAGGATTCATTTCGCTGTCGTGTCTGTGACAAGATGCATCTCTAACTTTGCATTGGCCTTAGGCTCTTCATAGGAGAGACTGTCAGCTTGTAGAACCAGACCCCTGACCGTTAAAGTCAGGCTGATTTTACTGCTCACTGAATACTGCCTGGTACAAAACATAAGCCGACCTGGGTCTTTGGATCCCAGGAGTCAGTCTTCAACTATGGGGCATGGCGCATGCGCAAGCGCAAACCATCCAAGCTGGAAACTGTGAAGTACCGCGAGGCGCTGCTCTGCGGCTGAAGGTGCAGGTGGAGGAGGGATTACTTTACCTAGAGGGAATCCGAGACAACACATGGAAGAGGCAGTGGTTAAATGGTCCTTAAGTCAGGATGTCATTTGGACATTCAGGGTGGTGGAGGGAAAGGTGTTTCTGGATGAGAAATCCAGGAACAAGAGAACTTCAAAGAATGCAGTTTTGTGGATGCTCAGAGAATTTGCTACATATTAATTTTTACTCTTTTTGATATTGAGGTCACTGGGAATCAGAGAGAAGTTAACTGTAGGTGAGGTTCACCCAAAGTTTGACTTGAGGGCAGGCGGGGATGGCTCATCCTGAGGTGACACAGACACACAGATAAGAACACCTTAGACTATGAAGCCACTGTGACGGATGGGAGGAGGACCAAGAATTGCCTGCCCATACTTTGTGTTGTTTTCCAGACTACATACTACAGCGAATGCTTATATGTTTTGTTAAGTAGTGTATGTCAGTTGAAGGCATTAAAATTACTGACACATGCAACAGTTGCTCATGAATAAATCATTTTCTCCTTTCATTCTGTGTAGTCCCACCCCCTCAGTCTGTGTAGCCCCATCCCCTCAGTCTGTGTAGCCCCATCCCCTGTCTGTGTAGCCCCACCCCCTCAGTCTGTGGAGCCCCACCCCCTCAGTCTGTGTAGTCCCACCCCTGCTTCCACTGCCTTATGGTTGCATGAAAGAGACTGCAAAGAACAAGGGGTCAGATCCACTGAGCAGTAAAAGAACTTGTAGAGAATGGTAGGGGAGAAGTGGAAGGGAATGAGGCACAGTTGGATATTGGTACATGTGTGCACAGGCACACACCACACACACACACACACACACACAGAGCTATCTTCGGGGGAGTAAAGAAGTGTACCCATCACAGCAAAGAGAGTGATCAAGACAGGGCATATTCAGAGCTGCCTCACGAACAACGCTGAGCGCATCTTTAGTATGGCTTAGCTCACACTTTACACTTCACTCTTCGTATGCATGTATGTATATAGTTTATTTTGTGTGTGCACTCTGTGGGTCCACGCTTAAAACAGACTGAGTATGAAGGTCAGAGAACAGCTTGTAGGCGTTGAAAGTCAGTTCTCTTCTACTGTCATGCGGGTTATGGGGACTGGACTGAAGTCGTCAGGCGACCGACGTGTGTACCTGCTGAACGACCTCATCTACCTTACTCTTCATTCTTGTGCAGCCTCTGCAGATAAGCAGCTGTAAGAAGATGTGATGGCAATGCTGACAAACATCCCATTCTCCTTAGAAGCTAAGGGTACCACAGTCCACAGCACGCCTTGTAGGGTACTCCTTTGGGGTATGGTTCATCATATATACTTCCACGAGTGCTATGGAAGGTGGCACATGGTGTGTGCTGCTACACAAGGCTCCAGAGGGTTAAATCCATATTCACAGACTACACCACAGGTTGATATATACCCTGTCCATACGAATCTTCCATTCTATATTTGCAAATTCACCTACCCATAACAACTTAACTGCAACCCCTAAAATCAACACAGGGCATTTCAGTGGTCAGTCTTGAGCACGGGCATGTGGTGTTTAAGTTTGTAATCAGCTGATACCCTGCCTTCTCCTCACAGCTTCTCATTCTATGAATGTCTCCAGTTCATAATCTAGTTAGTGGCACATCTCTGCTGGTGACTTCATTATTTAAAATGTCCCCAGATCAAGGTGCTACAATGCTGTCTATTACTCATAAGCCCAAGCAAGCTATAATGTATCTTATAAAGAATGCTTGCGTGTCGACTAAGTTTTACTCAACTCTTGGTTATGAATCTTTGTGTGTGTGTGTGTACAATGTTGGCGTCCAACTCTCATCAAATAAGGTATCGTTGAACAGAAGTACAACAACTAAAACAAAGCCATAGGATGGTGAGATGAATTTAGGAAACCTAGCCCTGTATTTCCCCGAGGGACAATCATTCAGCTTCTCCTGATTAGAATTCACGGTGATTTTGTAGAATCTCATATACTGAATATTGAAAATCACTGTGTTTATTGAGTACAAATCACAAGTTACTCTTCTGGGACGTGAAGTAATTCATCCCAGAACCAATCCCCTCCATGGCTTCTGCTCAGGAGTGTGGACCGACAGAAACGCTGCTGCCTTCACACATAGGAGACACCTGCCTCCCTGACCGCCACTGCACAGGGACACTGGCATCACTGGGGCTTGTGATTGAAGGGTATTCTGCCTTCCACATGGCTGCCTATCTTAAGCCGAAGGTAGACAGACACATGGCAGATGATGAATATATATTTAGCAGCATGCACTGAACGCAGTTTTATGCAGAAGCACCCCTAATCCTAACAGAGAGTCTGCGCCTAAGCCATTCTGGGGTCCGGGACTACAACACTTATGTGAGGAATTGAGTGACAAGCTGCAAGGATGCCGGTGTTCTTAAGTCAGAGAAAGCACACATCGTAACAGAAGTGACAACAGACACAATAGTAGACTATGCAGAAGATTTCACTAAGTGTGAAGCAGAGAACCATGGTGAGCTATGTCTTTGACTCCTGTCCAAGATCTCTTTAGGAAAAGAGAAAGCAGTCAGTGGACATTTTAATCTTTGTCATGCCCCCCTTGAAAGCCTTTTTCTTTTAAATACAGAAGAGCAGAAAAGAATTACCATACAGCTCTAAGGCTTGGCCTGGGGGGATCCTGGGGGCACATGTTCCCTGCTATAAGGAAGCTGAAGATCACTGTCAAGACTATGGGGAGACTGTGCTGTTACTATCAGTCAGGGCTGAACGCAGAGACTGCCTACCCTCTGCCAGAAGGCTGGTGACTGGGATGTTTACTAACCGGAAGCATGAGGTTGGTTCTACCAGTGTTAACACTCGGCAATAGGAACACAGGAATGGGGTAAACTGGCTGAACTCAGCTGAGGCTTGCAGGTCCTGCAAGTGCCTGGGGAGGAATGTGGACAGGTCAGAGGCCACAGTCATCATAATTTTACTGAAACATTATTACCCCCATTCAAAACACAGTGGGCCAGGGATTTCTACACTCTAAGAACCAGGTCAGAGGGAGTGGGGTTAAATCTGTGTATAGAGTGTGTCAGGGCCAATTTAACACCAACTTCCAGTATTTTTCTGCTTCTTCCGAGTCATCTGATCAGTTCACTGAGGTCAACATTGGATTTCAGACCACGCTAGCATCCTTTTAATCTTCTCAGGTTAATGAATTCATAAACTGATGTCATGGGATAGAAGCAACACTGTCTGAGTGACTGTCCCTCCACTGTTGGCCAAGACCCCGAGGTCCCCGGACAGTAAGATAAACACAGAAATGAACAGAAGAGCTCAGAGTCTCTAACTTCAGAAGGGATTCGGAGGCTACTCAAGGCTGGGCTGAGGAGGCTGAGAGGTAGCTGCTTCTGAAGGAGGGACTCAGCAGGCCACAGATGGGTGAGAGCCTCAAGCCTGAGCCCTCAGGGCTCCCCCCCCAAGCTTCAGCTCCCCCCCACGCCCCCCTGCTCCCGCCCATCAAACAAGGAATTAAAATAAAAAGGAATGTGCTTATTTTCATCCTTGCAACCCCCTCAAAACAGAAGAACCACTGATTTCCATCTTCTGACCTAGGGTTTGAGAGTCTTTGCTCAATCAAGCCTGACTGCTTTGTGTCACATGTCATCTCCTGAGTTAGACTTGGTGGAACTAAGGTCTTTGCTGCTGGTATGCACACCCAGGATGAGGAATTCCGGTGCACATCCACCTGAATGTGCATCTGAAAAGGGCAAAGGACAAAGTAAACATAGGTAATTGCAAGGTGAACTCTCACCCACTATTTCAGGAGCATTTGCAGCCTGGAAGCTAACACTTATTTTCATTCGTGTCACGCAAGCAGCTAAGGATTTTTTTCTTTCACTTAATTTTGCTGATCAGGCAATAGATTAAAGAAATAATTATGTTGTTGAACAGCACAAATACAGACATTAGGTATTTTAGAGTAGGGCATGGACCGGCAATTTCTCCTCACTTGCTATTTTATCAATGCCCCAGAAAGGTGTAGTTTCGATGGATTGATTGTAAAGGCGCTGCTTTACTGTGAAAGATGAATATATTACCTGGTGGTTTGAGCCTGCTCTAGTGGTCCTTTTTAGGCTTATACATTTCAAATATGAAATATAAAAGTATTAATATATACATGTGTATGTTTTTAACTTTGGGGAGGTCTTCTCTCTTTTAAAAGCTGCCTAGAACTAATTTGCTATCATCTTCCTGATTTCCCATAGAAATAAAGATGTAAGCAAACAAACATTTTCACAGACGCCTTGACTGCTTTTCCAGAGAGCAGAGTTAGGGAGATCCACACCCACATCACCCTCTGGGGAGAAGGAAAAAAAAAAAGGAAAACACAAAAGCAAACACCTGGTGCAGCAAGATTTCACGCAAGCCCTGCCTGAAGCTACAAATAAATTTATTAGATCTCTGGCAACGTGTTCTTAAAATAAACTTAATGGCCTCCGGGTCTCTATTCAAACCAAAGCTTAATTCCTTTTGTGGCGCCAGGGCCAGACAGGCTCCCCCACCCCAAGAAGAGGGGAGGGCAGGGAGGGGGAGTGGCCTACCACTTCCAGGAGTAACCGGTTTAGTGTGTTGTAGTTGATTCCCCAGGGAGGTGAGGCTTCTAATTACCATCAGTGTGACAGCTCCCCACACCACAGTGAGGTGAAGCCACGCAGCCCACAGGCGCTATGGCCCCACTATGCTTTCTTCTGTGTTATATCCACGAGAACAGACAAAAATACAAAAATGGAAAAAGTACATGTTTCTTAAGCTGCTTGTTAAAAAGGAAACAACAACAATCAAGCCCTTAATTCCACTTGTTCCATTATCACCAGCATTTAAATTTGATGGCAAGGATGGGAGGTTTGGTTGAGATGGGAGCAGAAAAGTCATTCTATGATCAAAATGCTGTGACTGATTTTGAACTCAGACGGTGGGAGGCCAGAACTAAGAGGACCCTTCTTAGAGCTAATTTTTGCTTTATCTGTTGGCTGTGCAGATTGAAATCTGAATTGTTCACACATTCTCGGCTCTGTTTTTGGCAGCAAAAAATGAAGTTTCTGAAATTTGGAATTTCTTTTTAAAATCATAACGATTCAATCATATTGACTGCGCAAATTCAAAGGTTTCACTGTGACATTGGATACTTGCATGCATGGCTGGCCTCAGCTCCCTGTCCTGGTCACTCCTCTCTCCATGCTCACTCCCTGGCTTCCTTCTCCCTAATGGTCCATCTTTTTGTTTTGTTTTTTAAGTTGTAAACTAAGTTTCTACAATTAAAAAAATTATGAAATTATGCCTGGTTATCCAGCTATTGCACCTGGGAATCAACACAGCCTTGTCCACAAAGGAGAGAAGGAAGGAAGGAAAGCATTGAGGAGATGGGAGAGAGACAGAGACCATGGACAGCCTCAGTGTCACAGGTCATTGTGTTCATTGTTTCTTCTCATTTATTTCAGATTAGATTTGCAAAGGGAGCCTTGCTGCTTAACCTGCAGGAGTATTTAATTAGTCAAACCCTTTGGTAACATATCTGATCCCTTCAAAGTTAGGCAAGCAATACAATGGAATCCTCTTGGTGATGTATGTCTCTAAAGCACAATAATTTGTTTACATATTTAGCTGGGAAGAGGAGGAAGGGGGTTGGGGAAGAGGTTGGGGGGAAGGAGCAGGAGAAGGAAGGAGAGGAGGGAGAAAAAGAGAAGCAGGAGAAGAAACTGATGCGACCCATTTATCCTCTACATAATTTAAGTGCCCACTGTCTACATTTCTTCAACAAGCATGTTTCTAAAAGGACACCTCTGTCTTTTTAAAACACCAATATTGTAAGTGTTGTGTTTGGAAAATAATTTAAAGCTTGGATCCAATTGTTTTCAAGCTAAATACATATGTATATGTATGTATTTGTTTTTTCGAGACAAGGTTTCTCTGTGTATCTTTGGCTGTCCTGGAACTCACTCTGTAGACCAGGCTGGCCTCAAACTCACAGAGACCTGCCTGCCTCTGCCTCCTGAGTGCTGGGATTAAAAGTGTGTGGCACCATGTGCGACTTAAAAATATTTTTTTTCAGCTAGAAAAAGATTTTATGAGTATTTTTACTGTTCTTATCCGTTAAGCAACAATGTCTTATGGAGGGAAAATATATATTATTAGCAATAAGAAGTAGTATCAGGTTAGCTATGATAAAGTATCCCTGTAAATCTTCAATGGCATTTTGGGATAAAAATTTATAGAGGCATTGCCAACAAATCGTGAGCCTAATTTTCTTCAGTATTACAATAAAGTGGAGACAGGCTGAGCTATATTTGCAGGTCCTAATGTTAGGTAGTCTATGGTCTCTGGACTTTGTAATGTTCATAATGCTAAGCATATCTGGTATAATTTTCAGTCCTTCAGAAAATGCTGTTAAGAAAGGGTAACCCCAGCATCCATTTGTTCTGAACAATCATATGAAACCCTGACCAGGCATCTTGCAGAATTTTGGACTTTCGTATCTAGATACGATAGAAAATGAAGGCCAGTTGACAAACTGGTCTCTTAGGCCAAAGTAAGCAACATTTTTCTCTACTTGGTTAATGGGCCATACATGGTGAACCTGCTAACACTTTGAAATAACAGTCACAACACAAGAGTTCATACCTATTCCAGGCAGGCATTTTTAAAGGGCATCCTTCAAAAGCAAACACAGTGCCTTTAATATAGTCTAACCTAGTGCTCTCTGGGAATGGGTGATGATTTTTGCTACTGGGGAACATTTTGGCAAAGTCTAAAGACTTTGTGTTTTTATGCTCTTATACATGTGTACACACACGTGTGAGTATACATGTACATATGCATATGTGTCTGAATGCACATAGAAGCCAGAAGCGAGCATTAGGTGTTTGTTTTTGATCACTCATTACCTGCCTTACTTTTTGAGACAGAGTTCTCCCACTAAGCCTGGAGCTCACCAGTTAGCGGATTGTCCAGTGAGTTCCTGAGACTGCCTTGTCTTGAACCTACACCCATATGACAAAGCTGAAATTATAGACAGGGGCAATCAAACCTGATTCTATGGGGGCTTGGCGGATCCAAACTCAGGTCTTCATGTCCGTGCCATAGGCACTTACTGAGATCTCCCAGCCTTTAGACAGCTCCCTAGCCCCATAGATAGCTCCTCAGCCCTTAGATAAGGTAGTCTTGGTTGTCATAACTGCAGAGGAGAGGGATGGGGAGAAGATAGAAAGAACAACATCTTCGGGGAGTCCAAGGGTCTTACAATACCCAGGACAGACAGACCCCACCCCACATCCATACACAAATCCTTAGAACTATCTCCCTAGGGTTCAGTGGTTAAGAGCACTTGTTGCTCTTCCAGAGGAAGAGTTCCCAGCACCCATATCAGGTGGCTTATAACAGTCTATAACTCCTGCTCTCAGGAGTCAGACGCCTGTGACATGACTCCTGAACTCACAAGCCTGTGCCCACATGTGCTCACACAAACCTACACACACTTCAAAATAAAAAAATAAAAAAACAACTCTGTCCTAAAAAGAGAATTATCTGGCAACAAACATCAACATGGCTAATGCAGACAGGCCTTGGGCCAAGTGTACCTTATGTAAGCACAGCGGCAGACTGCCCTGGGCAAACCAGTGTTTTCTTACTGTATCTTCAGTATGTTGATCTTGTGTAAGTGCTCAGCCCTTCTCCCACTGGTGCAGCTACGTTTCCAGCAAAGGCGTTTTAGTCTCCTTCTACAGGAAACAGTTGAGCTGGAAGTTTTGCCAATCAGTTAAAATTTACAGCTAATCCCAGGGGACTCATGAGGTGAGGAAGGACCTTTAGAAATTCACTGAGTCCACGTGAAACTCTACACCTAGTTTAGGTTTTAATAGGAATCAAGTATCAGATTGGCCTGCTTTATTCTAGATCTTTCAGCAGATGAGGTTTCACCAGAGCACCTGAGAATCTGAAAACACGAAGGCAGAAAGGGTCTCCTGAAGTCACTGTAGATAACGCGGCTGAGCACCGGACACCCGCTATTCAGCCTTCCGCTCTCTAGGACGCTTTGTAGCCAATAGGGGAAATACTGCATATTCAATGCAAGCATGCACTTGAGTGTAAACACATATGCATACACACACACACATACGCATGCTCATACAGACGTGTTCATATGCACACATTCCTCCTGCTCACATACATGCATGCACACACATATTCACATACATGCACGTTCTCACTTTTCCTTTTACAGAGAATGAAACAGTTTCCAAAAGTACATATCACACCAGGGCTAGAGAGAGATGGCTCAGTGGTTAAGAATACTGTCTGTCCTTGCAGAGGATCCAGGTTTGGTTTCTAGTGCCTAACAACTGTTTGTAACTCCAGTTCTAGAGGGTGTTTTGCCTGTATGGATGTATGTGTACTACATCCATACAATATGATGTGTACTACATCATACATCCATACAGGCAAAACACCCATACACGTAAAAGCAAACAAACAAAAGCATAGAACATATAGTACCCCTTACATTTGTCTCCACCAATATGTAGGAGGCATTTTTTCTTTTAGAATCCATATTTTCTGGACATTGACCCGCATTGTGTGGGGTTTTGGTCACCCCACTATACACACACGCACTGCACTGACTAGGAAGGATTTAGGCAGCATTAAGCTGTATAAAAGGCCTACCCTGAAGAAATACCTGGGGACTCTGAGTCATGACCGTGCCTTGAAGGCCTCCGAGGAGGGGATCCCATTTGATAAGTGACCTCTACCTGGCACACCTTGGCACCGGTCGGCTTCCAGTATGGACGAAGACCAGGCAGAGGGTCCTGTGTATCTGCCCCATCATTTGTCACCAACAGGTAGGATGGGATTTCATAATTTTCAGGAGCAAAATCCAATACCATTAATAAATATTTTTTCCCTATCAGAAATAGAAATTCTTGTTCCAGTTGTATGATAACTAATTTCAACTGTCAATTTGCTGGGGTTTGGAAGTATGCAGGAGACAGACTCCCTGACACATCTTTCGAATTAGCTAGATTAGGTTAACTGGGGTGGGGAGAGCCACCCTAACTATGGGCAGCACCATGCCATGGGGAGGGAAAAACTACCTTAACTGTGGGTAGCACCATTCCATGGGGAGGGAAGAGCCACCTTAACTGTGGGCAGCACCATGACATGGGGAGGGAAAAGCCACCTTAACTGTGGGTGGCACCATTTCATGGGAAGGGAAGAGCCACCTTAACTGTGGGTGGCACCATTCCATGAGGGGGAGGAGCCACCTTAATTGTGGGTGGCACCATTCCATGGGGAGGGAAGAGCCACCTTAATTGTGGGCAGCACCATGCCATGGGGAGGGAAAAACTACCTTAACTGTGGGTGGCACCATTCCATGAGGGGGAGGAGCCACCTTAACTGTGGGTGGCACCATTTCATGGGGTGGAGTCCTGCACTGAATAATAATAAGGAATCTAAGCACCAGCATTCATCTCCCAGCTGTTAGAGACAGGGTGAGCGCTGCCTTCCTACTTTTCCCTTACTAGAGAACCTGTCTACCACATCACTCCTCACTAATGACTATCACCTCTAGTTCTTCCGAAAGGAACCAGTCACAGAAGGGCAAGTCTCCAAAAGGATGCCATGAATAAAACTTTCCTAACAACTTTAGTGCAGCATACAGGGCACAATTGTTTTAAAAAGTGATAGCACACAATGGTGGTTCTTTGCAATTAACATTTTAATTATCTGCAGTAGTTATGGATGCCCAGAGAGTCAATAACAGTCTACTGTATTCTTTCATCATGGCGGGTATTATAATGAAGCCAGAGAACACAATGAACAGAATAAAGAAGGATCCGTTTGTTTCTTTATGAGGAAGAACGACTGGAAACGGGAACTGACAACTCCCTCTGTGTTTTGATCTTGAGGAGGACGGGCCGCATTATCATTGGATTTGTCTGTTGACTTCGGTTAATAATCTCAATAAACAATTCCGCTCCAGGTCTATTCGGGAGTCACTCACTGGTCCTGAGTGCTCATGTTGTTAAAGCCCCATTGTGAAACACGAATGTTTAAAACCCACTCATTTCCATTTCACCCTTCTCTCATAAGTCTTTAATGTTTATGAGATGAGATAATGTAGTTCCAGACCGGCAAAATGCAATCTATAATTAAATTTTTATAGATTAAATATTTGAGCAAACTTATTTGTACCGTTACAACTGGACTTGCTTATATAAAATCACTGACGAAGACCCTAGATCCTAGCTCAGGCTGAATGCCCCTTAGTGTTTATATAATAAGGCTCGGTTGTGAAAAGTTTCTGGCTATTTTGGCTTTGTGCTACCCAGCAGGCGTAAATAGTTACTAGAAAGAAGAGGGGTGATGTGCAGCCTTAAACCTAACATGAGCTTCTGTGCTCCTTTTCTGTTGCTGTGACAATACCGAGTCAGCTGACAAGAGGAAAAATTTTACTTTGGCTCATGGTCTTAGAGGATTCAGACCATGGCCAGTTGGCTTTGCTGCTCTGGGTTTGTGAACATGATGGCAGAGAGCATGCTGGGAAACAAGGCTTCTTACCTTTCAGAAGCCAAGAAGCTAGGAAAAGAAAAAAGAAAGAGAAAGGACAGAGCCCTTACCATCTGCCTTTCTAAATCCATGTCCTCCAATGAGGAGCGCCATCTCTGCTAGAACCATTCCATGGGCTTTAGAGTCAAGCCTTAACAGACATTCGAATGGGAAAAGCACCGCTATCATTGACCTCTGTTATTCTTCTCTGAATACTCTCAGGCCTAACTATGAACATAAACTAGAGAGTTTGACATTAGCATCAGTATTTTCTAAAGTAGCACAGATGGTAACTTTAAGTTGTAGGGTACTCCAATCACTGCATAATCCTCAATAAGCAAGGTCCAGTTATGTATCCCATATCAGCTAAGACCAGAGAAGAAGTCTCCGCTCTATATAGACTCTCACAGAATATCTGTGGGTAACACATGAGCCGCATTTGGCTGTGAGGCTAGTGTAAGGACTATGTGCCAGGGTTCACACAGAAGAACCAGTCAAAGAGGGAGCAGAGATGAGTTTCTCTGGAGCAGCTGGGCAGTGAGCAGCATGGGCTTCCACTTCCTAGGAAGGGAGACCCCGTACATCCACCAGACAAGCACAGGAAGAATTAAGGCTGTGATCATCCATGCATGGAAGACCAAGCTAGGAGTGCTACAGCTCAGAGTTCTGTAACTCTCCTTCTCGTACCAATCAAGAGAGAACTCAACATCCACAACGCCGGACCCTTTACCTTCTCTGAACTTCATCCTCAGAACAGTGGGGTTTCTTGACCCCCAGAAATGTGTTTATCCAATCTAGGTTGCCAAGCTCACTGGACATTTGGTAATATTTGTATTATTCCTTTATCCAATCCAGGAGCCTGTCTATAAAAAACAAATAAAGTCTTTTTCAGGGACTGAAGAAATGGCTCAGGAGCTGGAGAGATGGCTCAGTGGTTAAGAGCACTGGCTGCTCTTCCAGAGGTTCTGAGTTCGATTCCCAGCAACCACATGGTGGCTTACAACCATCTGCAATGAAATCTGGTGCCCTCTTCTGGCGTGCGGGCATACATGGAGGCAGAATGATGTATACATAAAAAATAAATAAATCTTAAAAAAAAAAAAAAGAGATGGCTCAGTTAAGGGCATATACTGCTCTTGCAGAGGATCCAACTTTGGTTCCCAGCACCCACGTCGAACAACTCATGACTCCAGCTCCAAGGTATTATGGGATAATTTTTTTTGTACACTGTGAAGATGTGTCTTTGCAAAGGCACCTTCTGATTAGTTTAATAAAGAGCTAAATGGCTAATAGCTGGACAGCAGAGGATAGGCAGGACGTCTGGGAAGAGATAAGAACTATGGGAAAAAGAGAAGCGGAATTTGCCAGCCAGGCACAGAGAAAATGGATGTACGGTACTGAGGAGAGGTAACCAAGCAACAGGGCAGAATGTAGATTAATATGAACGGGTTCATTTCAGTTACAAGAGCTAGTTGGTAACAAGCCTAAGCTAAGGCCAAGCTTTCATAATTAAGAAGAAGTCTCCGTGTCATTATTTGGGAGATGATAATCCAGAGACTCCGACTACACCAAGTGCTCTCTTCTGGCCTCTGTGGGCACCTGTACCCACATGCATACCCCCCGATACACAAGTATTTTTAATTACATATAATTAAAAATAATTTTAAAAATTTCTTTCTGTTTTGTTTTGTTTTTCAAGACAGGGTTTCTCTGTGTAGTTTCGGCTGTCCTGGAACTTGGACTGTAGACTAGGCTAACCTTTAACTCAAAGATCCACCTGTCTTTGCCTCTCGAGCACTGGAATTAAAGGTGTGTGCCACCACCACCTGGTGAAAATTTTTTCATTTTTTTACTCTCTGCCTTCAGGTCACTATGGCTGTAAGGCATTTTCTTAATTAGTGATTGATCTGATGGAGGCATTTTCTTAATTGAGCCTCCTCCTCTCAGACAACTTTAGCTCCTGTCAAGTTGACATAAAACCAGTCAGCACAATATTCAGATACTTTAGAAATTTTCTTCTAATAATGAAAGTAATGACGACACTCGTCCTTGCTGCTGCTTTCCTTCAACCAAAACTGCAGGAGTGCGGTTCCGGTGCCCCGGGTGGACTAGACATTGCCGTGAGTTGCCATGTGGCATTCTCAGATCCCCATGCGGACACAGCAAGGTAGATAGTCTTATTGTGCCTGTTGTCCAGTCAGGAAACTGGGTTCCACCCGGTCCCCCACCTCCCACACTCCCCCCTAGTTAGTGTGGTGCAGTCAGCTGATTTGGGACCGAAAACTGCCTCGCCTGAGAAGTGAGATCATGGAGCGGGACGTCACGCTCATTTGGACTTCTTCCGTGCTCCCTGGGACTCTCTTTTCAGTTTCCACACAATACCTCCTGTTTTCAGCAGTTGCGGGAGCTCTCAGAGGGTGCAGCCTCCCTCACACTCTGCATCTGTCTGAAACTGAGCTCATCTCAGAGTCCCGGCCGGCCGGAGCCCTTTTCTCCAGAGACTGCAGCCTGGCCACCCATCTTCTCCGCTGGACCTGGATCATCCATTCGCATTTCCCCGCTGTCCCCCGGGGAACTTGGATCTCACACACATCCCAAAGCTGAACCCGCACCGTGTCTTTGCTTGGCTACCTCTTGTGTTTCATATGATAGAGAATACGAATAATGCTGTTTTCCTCTTCAGCTGCTACGCAGAGCACTGGGAGTTAAGCCGGCTTCCCCCACATTCACTGGGCCCCATTATCTAATTGCTACGAGGCCTAAACATCTCTGGAATTCCTTCTCCTTTTTTCCTTTGCCATAGCAACTTGTTCTCTCTGCCACGTGATCTCTACCTGGTTTGTCTGCCTCCTACTCCGCTCTTCTCCCTTATCTAGCATCCACGTGCCCTGACTATGCCAGCTAAGCATATTCATCATTTCCCGCCCCTTCCCCGACTCCCCACTGACTTGAGAAGAATATCTAAAACCTCAGAAGATGCACAGACCTCCCCTAACCTTCCCACTCCCACTTCTCAGATACCTCCATGTAAACCACCCCCAAACTATCCTGGTCCAGCAACATGAAGAGGCCTCGCCACATCCTCTCAACAGGAGCCAATGTTTAGTGAACATCTCTCACTAAACACTGACTGAATTGTTACCCTGTCCTGTGTTCTAGAAAACTCTCAAGTCATTTACTTTAAATTTACTATTCGTTCCAACTTTCAAATTAAGAGTCCCGAATCAGATTGCATACTGCACATCCAAACATAGATTATAAACCAGATCATTTACAACAGCCTGTACTCTGCCCTAGATGTTGGACAGAAATATTCTAATACGGTTCCTCAATCTCTTTGCTATGTCTTTGGTGAAGGGATTGAATTACATGGATTATAATATATGATAATATTAATTACATGGATTATAGTGTAATTATAATCTAATTGAATTATTTTTGAATAATAATTCAAATGCATACCCACATGTACTCTAAATTTCTAATATTCAAACATTTGGAGAATTTCTTCAGTCCCTGATTGTTCAAAGTAATTGTTTTATTTCTTTTTTTCCCACCACCTTAACATAAGCAATGCTTAAGGAGCTGTGTTGGGATGGAAAAAACGAGAATGAAGGAGATAGATGGGCCCAGATCTGTATACCTGACTTGGAACTCCCTCCAGCAGGAGAAGAGCACACACAGAGGCCTCTGTGGTAAACACTCCAGAAGGAAAACGTGTTGAAGTTGAGTCTAAAACAAAGCAAATCAAGTCTAAGTCGAGAAAGCCATAAAAGCATTCGAGCGAGAGAGATAAAGTGCAGACACCACTGAAAATGAGTGTGGGGGAGAAAACAGAAGGAAACAGAGAACAGACAGCTCATCAGCGAGGTCCAGGTCTGTGCAACCCCGAAGGGCCTTACTGGTTTTTCCTGAAGTAAGTGAATATTTGTTATCACCCATACGAGTGTTTCCCTGATGATTTGCATGGTTTATTTTAACTAGGATTAGCCAGTGATTATTATTTTGTCTTCTTAACAGGGGAGGCTTAACCATAGACCTGTGGTTTGTCCTCTTCCATAAGCCTCATGCTCAAAATAGCATTGCCATATAATGCTATATAGCACATCTAACAGTGGATAGACAGAACCACATCTTAAATAAACACCTGAACACAGTAGCCTCTCTCCCTCCTCCCTTTCTATCTCTCCCTTCCCCTTCTCTTCCTCTCTTTTCCTCTCTTTCCCCCTCCTCCTCCTGTTGTGTGCATTTGTGTGTGAGTACATACACACAAATACTGCAAATGCTCATTGCAAACCTTCAAAAACATTTCACGTGTTGAAATAACATAAAATCCTATAGTCAAATGTACTTCCTGTCTCTAGCTTTTCAAAAAACTGTTGCCTGGTTTCAGAGAGGACCCGATAAAAGATCAGTGAACCGAATCATTTTATTTCTAAATTAGTTCTCCACACAGATCAGTCTCTGTACTCCAATTTCCAGGCATGCAATTTTAAGTCATTTACCTTTCTCCTGAAACACTTTTGCAGCTTCCTAAGGGCAGGAAATGTGCTAGTTAGAACCACCGGCTAAAAACTCCTTCTTCTAAATAGGTTACTTTATAGTTAAAAATTATCTTTCAAAATTTGAGGCAGGGTCTATCGTTAAGCGAACATCTATGGCAGAAAAGAGCTTGAACGAATAAGCAGTGCGATCAGGACCAGTCCAGGAGGGGCTGGGGACAGTCAGGTCACTGCATGGTCTAACACTCACAGGGACCGTCACAATCACCCTACCACTGACCACCGCTGTCTGACCCGGGAACCACAAGCAACAGCGGCTTTTCCCAAGAAAGCTCCTCTCTGTCTCTAAGAAGCCAGGTGGACGGACTGCCGCTCCTTCTCCAGCCACCTTGAGCCATGGGTGCAGGTGGGCTCTCAGAGAGGACGTGGGGCGCTCAAAGCCCCTCACAGGCTTCTCTGTCAGGAGCAGCGCCAGGGAGCAGAGCCCCATCAGCTCTCAGAGTCCACCTCAGATGTGCTCCGCCTCTGCCTAACCCCTTCATCTTGGACTCTTCATTATGGCACGCAAAGCTTTATGGCAACGGACATCTAAGTTCTCCTAAGTCACTCTCCAGCGTGTGTTTTAAAGAGATCTCGCTGCAATTTCCTGCTGTGAGGGTGGCAAGTAATTGCTGTTTTGATAAGTGGTTTTTTTTCTAGTAAGCATAAAAGCGGAAATGAAATGACAAGGGGGTGGCTACCCCTTCTATAGATATAATCAGAGAGAAGCATCAAAGGGCACAAGTATTTCCCTTTTTCAGGGACTTCACTGGCAACCAGAAACGTCACTGGGTGGGTGACGCTGTTGTTCTGCGTCTCTGTTCATCTAAATTGAGTCATGTGACTTCTAAAGTAAGAGGGACGTTTATAATGCAAGGTTGTTGCAAACTGGGATGACTTTAACATCTTATGCATGAAGGTGAGTCTCACTATTTAATAGTTAAGTACAGTGAGACTTCTACACGGGAGGGAAAAAAGTGAGGGTACCTTTCTCAAGGCATGTCATCCCAAGTGGCAAATGACCAGATGGGACAGAACCAGATCTGAGGCTGGTGGTCTCCTAGGAAGCATGGTGTTGAACCTACTTTTAAACATGTGATCTTCTACACCCTAAGATTTTTATTGACCATAAATAAAAGTGTTGTTTAATGTAAGTCCATTTAAAGGATTGCTAAATTAATATTGGAATAACTTTAACATTCAAATAAAGGCATACATCAGTAGCTACATCCCAACTTGTGGGAATTGATTTGGGTGTGGAAGTCAGAATTTGTGGGAGTTGAATCTTTCCCTCCACTATGAGGGTCCTGGGGGTCACTCAGGGTGTCAGGCAGGGCAGTGGATACTTTTACTCACAAAGCCATTTCACAAGACAACACTAATAGTCTAAGAATAAAAATTTAAAGCAGTAAAACAAAGGATTGGAACTACCTATCTACATATGTATTTGTATATGTAATTATACTTCTGTTCCAACCATGCCAGCTTTTATAACAGGTCCTGGGGATTCAAACTGAGATCCTCATGTTTGCGTGACAAAAACACTTCACTGACTCCACTGTCTCCCCAGCCCAGTTTAGACCCTTTAAGACATCATCCTCTTTATTGGCTTGTAGCTCATCTCTCTCTGTCACCTGCTGATATCCTCTGTCTAATAGCAAGATCATCTAACAGGAAAACTTCACGGAGCAACAATGGAAGCTGACGAAGCTCCCCCTGTATTGTTCCTATCAAAGCTTTTACCATATTGTCCTCATCGAAGCTCTTTTCTGGCTTTGTCCCCCCTCATCCTCTAATAGCTGATAAATCTTTGTTAGTTACTGGAACAATTTCCCAGCAACACAGTAACCTGTCTCACTATTTCCAAACCAGCATGACACCCCCAAGCCTTGGGGTTCCCAGATCCACGTGTGGCAGTGTCCTCTGCCCACCAGTGCACTCTCTAGTTGGTGAGGCTCTCTATCACCTCTTTAAGTGAGCATTGGTGACATGCAGAAGGGCTGTGTATCTAAGCACCCTCCCACCTATACCTCCCCGACAGGGGTGCCATCTTGCTGATCATGAACACAGAACCTAATGTAAAGCCTCCCACAGGTCTTAACAGAGTCTTATGAATTGCATATGTAACACACTTTGAAAACAATGTGTGTTATAATGAGAGAGGTTTAAAAGGTAAAACGAGCCACAAGTTTTCATAATTGCTTCACTTTTGGCAGTAATTTCTGTTTGATTAGCAGGATCCATGGAGAAGTAAAGTCCAGTTAGCAATCTGGCAAGATATGGAACCAGAAATGACAAGCTTTGAGCTCTCTATATATGCAGTTTCATTTAAATCTTCAAGAGTACACGATGCTCGGTTGAACTTTAAGGGACACCGAAAACCCGAATTGGGTTACATTAGCCTAACAGGGTTTTGGAGAAGCCAGGATTACTTATTTAAGAATGTTGTTCTAAAGGCAGAGGAAACATGTGTACGCCACACTGCTGTTTCCCACCTCTCTCTTGTGGTCACCAGATTAACTGAACATGAAGTGGCAGATAGTATAGGACCTCCAAGAGGGTAACTATTCATCAAGCAATGAGGGTTCAGAGTCCTCTGCTTTCTAGAAGGCCTTAAACTCAGCTCCTTGGATCACTTTTCAGTAGTGGCATTGCTTTAGGCTCCAATTAATTTCTTTTGCTGCAAGTTGAAAGGTATGCTAGTTTTTCATGGAGTTAGCTAAGACCACTTCTTTGTGTTAATAATTTAATTTTGTAATTGCTAATGTGGATGAGTTGAGATGGGCAGGCTTGGTAAAAAAGCTATCATCTATAGGTTTGCTACTAGTTCAGGACTGTCCCCGTTTACATGGGTGGATCTGTGTACAATATGGTCAGTGTCCTTGTCTCTCAGAATAGCCTGGCTTGATAATAAATTATATTTCCACCCAATTCTTTCCCGTAACGAAATAAAAGGCCCTTTGTCAAGCTAGCCCATTCATCAAATGCCTAGCTTCTTGGCTCTCTCTATGGACATTTTAGATTATCAAGGATCTTCCAACAATGTGCTTTTAAAAAGCCAATTAATCTGAGAGCAGTCTTTAATCATTTACCTCTTAAAAACATCACCGTTAGCCATTATAATTTTCTTGACTTAATGTTTATAACAGCCCCTAAGGAAAGTCAGTTAAGCATATATTCTTTTTCGGCTATGGCACCAGGAACATTTTACAGACATTAACACAAACTTTTCAAAGATTTCCTTATGTGCTTTTCTTGAGACTTTTTTTTTTTAGAATTTTGGAACATTGTTATAAAAAAGACTGAGGTTGGGCATTATTGAGTCTTGACTTTGAATTTAAAGGCAACAGAGAAAACTATGGATTCTCTAGGTAATATTCAACTATTTTCCAACACACATATATGTGAAAATCTCTGAGCAAAGACACACCTGAGAAATGGGAAGAAAGCTACATAAGAATGGGGTGTGTGTGTGTGTGTGTGTGTGCGTGCGCTGCAATGTAGGCATGAGCACATGTGACGGTCACAGGACAACCCCAGGTGTCAGTCCTCACCTTTTACCTTGTTTGAGGTAGGATTACCTCTTTATCATTCACTGCTGTGTGTGTGTGCCAGGCTAGCTAGCCTGCGAGCTGTGGGGATTTGTCTGTCTCCGCCTCCCAGCTCAGGGCAGGATCGCTGAGATTATGGGTGCATGCCACCATGCTGGCTTTTATGTGTATTCTGGATACTTAGGTCCTCACCTTGCACACTTTACCCACTGAGCCACCTCCCCAGGCCCAAGAGCATTTTTATAGCCATGTTCATGTGACAGGTTTTTACAGTTCAAAAACTTCAAGAGCTTGACCGTTCTCTTTTGTAATATGCAATGATATTCCCGAATCTCCCATCTTATCTGCACATACAAAATGAGCCTTGTCCATATGACAAATCACAGTTCGATAAAAGCATTTTCATCTTATACCAGCGAAGCTATAAACCTATGTCAAAGCATGAGGTGCAAATAATAGTTTTGGGGGAAGGTGGGAGGGGAGAGTAGGCTGCCTAAAGAACAGGTCAGATGTAATTCTTTCTCATTCTTCTTGCAAGTCTTTCCAAAAAAGTGCCAAGCCTTAATGAGACACTCCAGCAATCCAACATTCCTTCTTCCCAGAAGTGGGTACAGATTCACACCAGCAGAACAGCAAGAACGCAAGAAATCCCTCTGTGGAGCCTATAAGTGCCTTTAAGAACTGCCCAGATGCCCTGTTCACATTCCCTGTATATTCCTTACGTTAAATTCTTGGATTCCATTTGAGGTTTCACCATTGAATGATGGTTAGCAGACAGAACCACTTTATAAACAGAAAGAAATATCATTTTTAAAAAGAGTTCACATCTTAACAAATCCCTCCCTCCCCACTTTTTAAACAAATGTGTCATATGAAAACCACGGCAGTCACACAGAGAACTGGAAATTTCCAGTTACAGCAAAGACCGCTTCACACTGCAGCCATGCTGGTGGCCCGAGGAGACGTATGACAACCAGATCTTGGCCTATTTAACAGCTTCTGGAGTTTTGACCATTCTGGGTGCAGCCCCTCCTTAACAACTCTTAATAATTACACGAAGAGGTAGACTATTCCTCAAATGAAGAGCTGCTCTTTATTTGTCTACATCTGGATAGAGCTATATTTTAGCAATATAAAGATATGCTGTGCTTACTACCCAACCTCAGTATGACCATCCATCCCTTCCTCCAGCATCATGAACTTAAAGGAAACACAATTTTAGATGCTCAGCACATCTCTGGAAAAGAACAATTGCCCAAGTGTGATGACAAAGGATGAACTTGGCTATCTAACAGACCACAGTCAGACTTTGGCAAAGTCATAAAACAAAACAAAAGTCAGTACATTTCTGACTAGTGTCTGTGAAAATCATGCTTCTGAATGACATTTAATATTTCTGTGTGTATGTGCATATGCATGAGTGTACGCATCAACAGTGCATGTGTGGGGGTCAGAGGACAACTTGGGGTGTCAGCGCTCTCCTTCCACCCAAGGCAATACATTTTTATGAACATATTTCTTGACCCCATAGAGACTGAAGCCTTTTTTTTTCCTTCTCCACCATGTGGATTCTGGGGATCCAATTCAGGTTGTCAGGCTTCTAATAAGTGCCACCTGCGCCAGCAGAACCATGGCAACAGCCTGAGGACCATTTCTTTTAGAGTGCCGTGTGAATCTGGCAGTTTTACATCAGGGGTGAAACCCTACTTCTGTAGAGAAGGTATCCCCTGGAAGTGAGTGCTTCTTCACAATTCCAGTCTGCGAGGTGGAAGAAAATTAACTGTCACAGAACTGTCTCAGAGAAACCAGATTCCAGCTGGGCAGTGGTGGCACACGCCTTTAATCCTAGCACTCAGAGGCAGGCAGATCTCTGTGAATTCGAGGACAGCCTGGGCTACAAGAGCTAGTTCTAGGACAGGCTCCAAAGCTGCAGAGAAACCCTGTCTTGGAAAAAAAATGGAAATCAGATTCCTCCTGACAACGATGTCTAGTGCATCAGTGGCAGAGTCTTGTGAGGTGTACATACCATAGCCATCAGGCCTTTTCAGAAGTATTAATTGGAAAAAAAAAGTTAAGTGAGACTTAAAATTCAAGTCTTTTAGTAAGGCTTAAGATGCAAGATATGAAACTTGCCTAAGTTCCTGGTTAAGTCAGTAATTTAGCTAAAAGCATTAAAATTAAATGAAATCCTCACAGTCTGAGGATGCTACAATAAAGAAATCAAATGGGGACACATCTTTGCAGTTGGCATAAATTTCACTGTTTCTAGACAGTCATCCAGCCCCACGTCTCAGGAATATCATACATATTCTTATCTTGATATTACCTCATAAGTAAAATAATTCACTAAAACAGCAATATTATATGCACATGCATAGAAAAAAACTTTGATTTTATGTGTATGAGTGTTTTTGCCTGTGTGTATGCTTGTGCCCACAGATGCCAGATTGGCTTTCCAGGAACTGTGTTACAGATGTTTGTGAGGCAGCATGTGGGTGCTGGGAATTGAACTCAGGTCCTCTGGAAGAACAGCCAGTAGTCTTAACCACTGAGCCATCTCTTTGGCCCCAGAAAAATAAATTGAAGAGAAGTTCTCATTCTGTAGCTAGGCTAGCTTTAAACTTACTTTATCCCAGGCTGGCCTCAAACTCACAGCAATCCTTTGCCTCAACTTCCCAAGTCTTGGGAATATAATGTGCACACCCTCCTTTGAAAAAGATGCTTAAACATACCTTACACCTCTACTGTGTTGTGGGATGTTTTGTACACTGTGTGAAGATGTATTACTGTGATTGGGGCAATTAAAAGCTGAATGGCCAATAGCTAGGAGGCGGTAGAGGCAGGATTTTCAGGGGGAGAAAGGAAGAGGAGGAGGCATGCAGGAGAAGCCAGGAGACATGGAGAGAAAACACGTGGTGCGAGATGGAAGAGAGGTAAGGCCATGAGATAGAAAGTAGATCTAAACGTGTTAATTTAAGTTTTAAGAGCGAGTTAGGAGCAAGCCTAAGCTATAGGCTGAGCTTTCATAATTAATAAGAAGTCTCCATGTCAACATTTGGGAGCTGGCTGGCGGACAGAAAAAAGATTCATTCCGTACCTGCCCTTATTTCCTTCATCCAAGAACTGGATCACCCATACCTGAGATAGGCACTTGTGTGGTTCAGCAAACCTGCCTGGAAGTTTAAGAGCTGCCGTGGCTTCATAACCAGCTACCATTTCAACCTCACTCAGAAGACAAGCTCAGGCTAAGTTGCCATTATAATCAGAGGGGAATGAAATTAATTTTCCAGCTCTAATGTGATCTACTTTTGCCGTCCCCAAAATTACACAACGAAATGGCAAAATATTATTGTCAGAAGCAAAGGAGAGGAAAGCTGAAGAAGCAGACCTCTCCCGGGGTCTGTGCTGGAATATATCGGTGGCTGAAGCTACGTCAGCTGCTACCGCGATGGGTGGATGTCGTGTGCGTTTGCTCATGCACTCACTAGACGCTCGGCGGGCTTCCTCAGTGCTGAGGTCTGTTCAGGGAAAATGGTCCTTGCACAACTCATGATGTCTTTTATCTATATAAGGAAAATACTCAAATGCAGAAAGCGGATCTGCATTTTCACAGTGTTTAAAAATGAACAAGACAACAAAACTTCAGAATGACTTTCATCAACTGAACAGCAATGGGTTGTATATCTTCACTCCAAATCCAAAACCCACATGCTTGAGATTCAGATATTTTTCGCAATGGATGAAAATATTTGGTTAAGTGCAGCTGAAAGTATACTGAAGGCATAACAAGTATGTTCGATAAGCTTCGGAGAATTAAAACAATACTTTTTCTGCACGTTAATTAAAGTCAATAAAGGATCTTCCTCCATCAGGGCTGACAATCACCACCTTTCATTTCATCCGTTTTAATTAACATACCTGGCAGCTTAGCAGCATTCTACCGATTAACGGAACCGCCACTTAACTCTTTGGAAACACCCATGAGATCCCAAATTAAGGTGTAGCCATGGCTGTCATTTCATTATGTGCATAGTGGGTAAATATTTTTATTTTCCCCACCCGTCTGTCTGAAGTAAAAGAATACACTGGAATGGTTCGGGCAACAGGATGGATATGGAAAAGACAGCTGCTATTTCTTTGTCAACACCCCCCCCCCAGCCAGTCTTTCGTTCTTGAGAAAACAAAAGAACAATAAAAAGAAATCTTCTTTTCCAGCAGCTCAACCTTCTCCACCCACCTCCCCCATGAGAGATTTCATTTCAAATCTCACCTCAGCCCCATTATCGGTTCTATTTTCTGTATTCCTGATGCCCAGGCATTTCGAGCCTTGCCAACTCAGGAGAACCTGCTCTGGCTGAGACGGGCTAATTCCTAGAGATAGCAAGTGTTGCTCTGGACAACACACCTCTCATAGACAAACCTTCATTTTAGAATCGGCTTCTCTGCCAAGTCACCTCTAGGGCTAGCAACCAGACAAAGAGCCAGGCCTTGCACCTGAAGCCTGCAGAAACTATTCGAAGTAGCCAGGCCTCAGTCTGCTCTCTCTGCCTTGCTTTGCCCACAGACACCATAACAGTGGTACATGCCCATGTCTCCTCCTTGCTCCTGACCACTCTGAGGCTTCACTGTGAGACCCTGCACAGCATGGAGCCAGCAACTGGAGTAATAGATATCTTTAACTGTTCATCTGTTCTATGTGTATCTGTGTATGCAGGTGTGTGTGTGTCTGTGTGTGTGTGTGTGTGTGTACACCACATCGCGTGCAGGAGCCTGTGGAGGTCAGAAGAGGGTGTTGGGAACTCTGAGACTGGATTACAGATGATTGTGAGATACCAAACAGGAACTGAGAACTAGTCCTAGATCCTCTGCAAGATCAGGGAGTGCTCTTGACCACTGAGCCCTCTCTCCAACCTTAGATGTTTTCATTTTTAAATTTTATTTTATGTGTATGAGTGTTTTACCTACATGTATGCATGTGCACCATGTGCATGTCTGATGCCTGATCCCCTGGAACTGGAGACAGTAAAACACAGTAAGAGCATGAAATTAGAGGAAGCCCATAAACCTCCCAACCAGGATGAGAAAAGAGGAGGACTGGGCTCTCTCAGCCAGTTTTTAGGGACACATTCCCAATGACTAGAAAATAATCCTGCCATCCCCTAACTCTTAACGTGTCTACCACTTCCCAATAGCACCTCCATGGAGAACAAACCTTTACTGTATGAGTCTTTGGGGGTAACTTAAGGTACATAATAAGGTGTTCTTCCTCTGGCTCACCACTACTCATGACCATTTCACAATGCAAAATGCATCCATTCCATCCCCGAAGTCCTAATTATTTAGTATTGCTCAAAAGCCCAAGCCTAATGTCTCCTCCAAGGGTCAAGGCATCCTCAGGTGTGAACCTCTGCAGAAATCAGAACAACGGCACTAGAGACTGCAGTTCTTGGAACTGTCTGGTGATAGGAAAATGCACAGCCTCTCCAGGTGACTCTGAGTCCTGCAGAGTGGTGTTCACCCTCTCCCTGAGCATCAGTTCTTCCCAAGCAGGACAAAAACGCATTGTCTATCCAGGCATTCCATCTGACGTGAGTAACATTGGTACCACTGTGAGGTAACACACTCGTGGTTATTCTGTTAACACATGAGAGTAAATGCTACTTAATTTATGGTTATCAAAATTAAATTTGGCAAGTTTCCTCAAGATGACTGGATCCATCAGCGCTAAAACATTTTCCAAGAGGGAGACTACTCCCAGAAACTGCAGCGAGAACCAGCAGGCACCTTTTTCCCTACAGTCTCACAGCTTGTTTCATGGCTGGAGTACGCACAGCCTGGCCAACCACACTTTGTCATAAAACTTACTGTTTAACTGCCTTCGGAGCCAGGCATGAGGCACACGCCTGTAAACACAGCATTTGGGAGACAGAGGCAGGATGATCATGAATTCTAGGCCACCTTGAGATACACAGAGAGACATTCACATACACATCCTCACACACACACACACACAGAGACTTGACTTATAGATTAGCACTGGTCTAATACAAATTACAAACCCCCTCTGCTGTAAGAATCGGTTTGTAGCACATAGCAACATAGTTATATTGCTGCACAGCTCCCCCGGGAGACTACGGCCCTGGCATCACCGCTTTGCAGCTCACCCAAGGCTTCTTCTTTGCACAGCCTTGCTCTCCGAGTTCTAGGGACACTGGAACTTAGCTTCAAAGAACTCATGCATAGAAATATGTTTGTCTCTTTCAACATGTAAAAAAAAAAAGTGTGTGTGTGTGTGTGTGTGTGTCTGTGTGTGTGTGTGTGTGTGTGCCCCTATCCTTAGCTGAACATCTCAATACCCTTCCACTTTTGGTGATGTCCTCGTAGTACAGGCCCTATATCAAGGATAGAATTAATGTATTTTTCAGAAGGAGAACTTTTTCTTTTAGACCCCAACCCTCTGGGCATGCCAACATATCCCTCCTCACCCTAGTGAGGTATTGAAGACTTTAGCCTTTTGCTCCCTCAGCTGTAGGCTAAAAATATGCATTTACTCTCTTGTGTCAGGATCTACTCAATGAGAGACACAATGTGCATCTTCTAGAATGTGGATATGCATTGTTCCTTCCATTGATGTGCTGTATATACCAGGTATTCAAGGAAAACGTGTCCACTTGGACTGGCTGCTCCTTCTGTCAATCTCTGCCCACTCATCCAAATATAATTGGCAGTGGACCAATGATTTTTTTTCTTGGTCCATCAAGTCTGAATAGCACAGGGGTAAACAAGGGTCCCAATTCAGTGTCACGGTGCTGTGTGTTCATGTTACCATGCTTGCACTAGGGGAGATCCCACTGTGGAGAGAGCTCATCAGTTCCCTTGGAACTGGAGTTACAAATGGTTGTAAGTTAGCTGATGTCAGGGATGGGAACCAACCCTGTGTCCTCTTCAAGGACAGTGAGTGCTCTTAAGCACTGAGCCATTTCTCCAGTCTTGTGTATATGTGTGCGCATACATATGTATATATTTATATAGGTATATATACATACATGTATATATACATATATGTGTACAGGTTCTCCTATAGGAGACACATCTGTCTGTACTTCTCTTCCAGGTGGACACACCTGCCTATACTTTTGACTTTGATGTACTGAGATCCCTTTTGGACTTCTAGTCTTCATGCTGTTTTAAGGCACCACATCTGCGACAATGTGTTATAACAATAGGAAATAAATGGAGAAACTTTGAGAAACTTATCTGTTTGATTGCTTGGGACGGCCTAGGCATTGAACTTGAATCCTTGCCAATGGCAGGCACCTGTTTTACTGGGTTGCTCTTCTACCTCTGAGAAATTTGGTTCAGTCCTTGAGTTTTCATTTTCTCCTCTGTTAAATGTAGATAATGAGATATTGGCTGAAGCTCTAAAAACTGGGTCAGCTAAATTGTTAGGGTGAAGTGCTCGCCATGATGGAAATATTGACTGAGCCTCTCTCCACCCTACCCACCTTGCAATTGTGCTCGTAACACTAGGGACACGGGTAATTACTAATTATTATAGAATTCTCTTTCTGTCTCTGTCTCTGTCTCTCTCTCTCTCTTCTCTCCCTCTCCATTTTCTCCCCACTTCCTCTTGAGTTTTTTTTTTTATAAGAATTTTATGTAGCCCTTGAACTCCATAAATACCTGAGAATGACCCTGAACTCCTGATCCTCCTGCTTCTGCCTCCCAGGTGCTGGGATTACAAGCAGGCCTCACTAATCCTGTCTTAGAATTATCTTTTAAAAGAAATATTTGCAATGTCTTTTTTTTTTTAACAGCAAAAGAAATCGAAACCCGTGGAATAGGAACCATTAGCACATACTAAAGAAACACTGTTTACACAGGACTTATCACACGCGGATATAAAATGACTTCAGAGCTGGCAGATGCTCTGAATAAGCATGCCAGGAATGCCAAGGTCAAAAAGCCATTATAAACTATACCTTCTTTCTATTAATAATAAGGAGAAGGCATGGCAGATGGGATCTCGTTCTTATCAACACTGAAAAAAAAAACACAAGAATGCAGCAAGATTCTACCTGTTAGCAACAGAAGACGGAACAGACTTGAGCGGTTTGAAAATATCCTTCACCTGTAGAACAGGGGGTGCCATAATTAGTCACACCCAGCAGATGAAGGTATTTAAGCTTTCTTATGTGAATGTAGAGTTTTTTAAAATGCCTGCAGTTGTTTAAGTAATTTGCAGAATATCACCACATAGAGAATCACAAACTTATCATTAGAAACCTCTGGGGGAGGGGAGGGCTGAGGAGATGGCTCAGTGGTGTCAGAGCTTGCTGTGCAAGCACGAAGACCTGAGATGGAATTCCTAGAACCCAGATGAAAAGCAAGGCTGTGCATGCCTGTCACCCCAGCATTGGTGTGGGACAGCACAGAAAGACAGATCCCGGGAACTCACTAGCCAAGCAATATCACCAGAATGACAACTTCCAGTTCAGGGATAGTACATTTCTCAGGGGAGTAAGGTAGAGAGAAGACAACCCTCTCTGGCTTTTGCATGTGTGTGCATGGGTACAGGCACCTACACACTCACAAGCATGCCTCACCAACACACACACACACACACACACACACACATCAAACCCCCTCTTGATCTATATTTATTGATGTCGAAAATGTTCAAAAGGTACCAAGAAATTCAATAATTTGGCATTAGAACAGACTATATTAAATAGCGCCTTTTGGGGTAAAACATATGATCTGGGAAAAAAATCATAATAAATATATTTTGCTAAATATAATTGTGATTTTGCCTGGTTTTTAGGATTAAGTTAATGTATGTTAATTTTAGTTTTATATTTAGTATCTCCCTATAATGAATATGCATATTTGTGTAAAAAGAACACTTCCAGTGAATCCCATTGATAAAATTTACCGTAATCATCTTTCAGGTGATAAAATGAAAAACTTTTCAAGGAAAACATTTACAGTTATCAAGATGAGGACTAAACTGTTTTGAATTGGAAAGGTTTCCTCAATGACTCTGGGCTCATAGAAATTCAGTTACTACCATTGCCCCTGCTTGCGTACCACCTAGGGATCAGCCCTAAATTCTTGACAGTGGTAGTGCCGTCCTGTGCACAAGTTTGTAACTGTGCACCCAGGCATGTTGGGATGACCGGAAACAACAGATACCAGAGAGGATTCCTGTCCCGGCCAATGGAGTGGATGGGGAAGAAAGACACAGAGGTTCTGTGTTGAAAATGTCCAATGCCAGGGTACAGAATGACAATGCCATTCCCTGAGAGTGTGGGGATGGGATATGTAGGTGCAGGCTGATCCAATTCTGCTTAAGTACTACTCTTTCGTTGGAAACAGTAAGCATGCTATACAAATCATAGCACAGAGAAATAGCCATCGGTGAGCTCCTCGGCTGTAGTTCACAGAAATGAAATGAATAAATGGTAGAAAGAGTCACGGCGACCACACAACCTCTGAGGAAGGACTAGGCATGGCAGAACCTGCTTGAGCAATTTACAATTCCAAAACCGTTCTCATACAATGTCTTTATCATGGTCACACAGATATTACTACAACTGCTGTGTCATCAATTTAAGATCAACAGAGGCCCACAAAAGTGGACAGCTTTTAAACGGAGTTTATTCCCAGACACTTTTACTTTATATCACATTATTTAGGGTCCTTGTTTACTTGGGAAGTTCTCTTCTACAAATGCTTTGCTGGTTCACTTTGTGTCTGCCAGTATGAACTTTGTTTCCATGGCTACATGACTAGGTACCCCGTGTCACTCAACTGACATTCTGATTTTTCTCCTACATGTTTACTCTTACCAGGCGCAGAGTGGTCTGAGGTAGACATAGAGAAGGGGCGTGCAGCAGCTGCTGACAGAAGGCAGAGTGATGTGGGCTAAGGTGAGGTGACAACTCATTCCCTTCTCAGTGGGGTCTGGAACATACATATATGCTTATTACAGCAACCAGCTTAAAAAAGCTGCAGCATGGACATATGCTGAGACATCAAGAAGCAAATGTCTTTCCCCCATACATGTACACAGACATCCACAAGTCAGAGGAGCAGTGTCATTTCTTAAAAAGTGAGACAGCTTGACACAGCATAAAAGTCCATGCAAAGGTGGGACTCGGTTGATGGCTCATCAGTAAGAGTACCCTTCCAGAGGACATAGGTTCAATTCCCAGTACCCACATGGTGGTTTCCAGCCATCCATATTTCCAGTTTACTGGCTCTGAATGTGATTTCCTTCTTGACTTTATCTATAAATACAGATACTGGCTGTATGAAAATCTCTCCCATTGTGCAAAGTTAAAAACAATTTGGGGCCAGATGGTGGTAGTTGCATACCTTTAATCCCAGCACTTGGGATTCAGAGGTAGGCAGATCTCTATGAGTTCAAGGCCAGTGCAGTCTTCAGAGTGAGTTCCAGGACAGCCAGGGTTACACAGAGAAACCCTGTCTTGAAAAGCAACAACAAAAACAAACAAACAAAAAAGAGTTTGGAGGCAAGCACCTTAGGAGAGTTGAGAATGGGCCTAGCACCATGATAAAACAGAGCACTGACTGTTTTACTTGTCTGCCCAAGGCACCTGATTGGTCTAAAAAAAAAAGCTGACCAGCCAATAACATGAGAGGAGATATAGGTGGGACTTAAGGGCAGGGAGAGTAAGTAGAAGGAGGAATTTAGGCTTGGGGGCAGGAGGAGAACAAAAAGAGATGCCAAGGAGATGCCAGGGGCCAGACAGACAGACATGGAGGAGGAAAGTAGAACATACAGAATGAAAAAAAGGTAAAAACCCTGAGGAAAAGCATAAATGAATAGAAACAGGTTAAATTAAGTTTAAAGAGCTAGTGGGACAAGCCTAAGCTAAGGCCAGGCATTCATAATTAATAATGTCTCCATGTACTTATTCGGGAGCTGGTTGTCAACTCAAAGAAAATGCCAACTATGCCTACTTTGTACCAGCCATTATTTTAAGCAATTTACATCTGCTAGGTTACTAAATCAATATGCTCATAATGGAAAGAACAGCCAGGGAATTAAATGTGAGTGGAGCTCATCAGAAATCAAAAGTTAGGTAAAACTGGCTGGATTTAGGGTCTAGGTGGATATGGATAGTGCTCCAAAATGACTGTGAGGTCCAGAAAGTAAGAAAAGGTTTGACAAAACAATTTCTTAAATGCAGTTTTACATGTTTTATGGCCACAGTGATATGACCTCAATTTTCAGCCCATTTCTACAAAAAAGGAAGAGAATTATGGGAACACAAGATGACTCTCTCCTGCCTCCTGGATTTCTGAAGTCCTCTGACTAGTTTCAAGGCTTTCTCTTCATTTTCTGAAGTGGCTTTCCTGAACACCCTGTGAAACACTCTTTTCAGTGTGCTGAACAACCCAGAGCTGCCTAAGCGGAGTCAGAGGGAGCAGGTGGCATGACCAAGACAGGATGGCTTTCTCTGCTCAAGCATCCCGCACAGGAGTGAAGCAAGGGCCCTCCATCTGAAGGAATGTTGCCGGAGTGGGACTAAGAGACTTGTCGCCAGGGTTCCTTCATCCAAGGTAGCATGAAGGGTGTTATTTTCCAAGCTTAGATCAAACTTAACATTAAGAACAAAGAACTACCTTTTAAAAAAAAAAAAAACAAACTAAACATAGCTCTGTAATTATCTCTCAGCCTTTTTTTTAAAGTTTCTTTGTTCAAATGATACTAAAACTAGTATACCATCTTTTGTATTAAATGGTAATTAGCTATAACTGAATAATTCATTCTGGAAAGTTCCCCTGGCAACATTGTCAGGATTCTATATGTAAATCAGCTGAAGGTACACTGGCTTTCTTAACATTAAAAGATTGCTTATACACAGCCACTTCGCAAGTGTTTCTTTTTAAATTATCAACGTCAGAGACAAATTAGTAAATTAATAATTTTAGTAAATTTATAGTATCTGTTCTGAAACTGAATGATGATGATAAAAATTTCTTTCTCCTTTACATAAATATTTTAGCCCTAAGGAAATGCACTTAAGAAATCAGTCTCCGTGTATGCAGAAAGGACAAAGTCACCAATGTTCTATGTGTGTGTTTTAGTCATTCATATTTTCACCAGGTTCAAGCTCAGCACATCTTATTATTCCTTATTTGCACTAAGGATTATGTATGTCACTTTGCATCTCTGACCTCGCCGGGATTTCAGAGACACATGGCTTTCACATTTAGAAGGTAAAAACTTTATCATTGTAAATGATAAGTAAAATTCATTTATTTCCCAGTCTTTGCTTACAAAAACCTCAGGATTACAATATTTTAAATACTACAAAGTTTTCCTCTAATCTCATTAGAGATTAAATAATAATTATTTCAGTGCTCATTACAAGGGGTCAAAGGGCACCTTATACTATAAATCATTTCAGAGGCAACACTTGGCTTTTGAAGGAAAGTGCTGAGTGCATGCAAATGTACACAGCACTCACCTCTCAATAACCTTAGGAGAGAGTTTCTTATACTGTGTTCTTCTTACTGTTTGCATTTATGAATATTCTCAATTGTATATCTATTTATGTGGCCTTTCCTTTACAATCTTCACTAATATCTGTCACTAAAGTGGCTACAGCAACGTGTGTGTGTGTGTGTGTGTGTGTGTGCGTGTGCATATGTGTGTATATACATGAAGCACAATTAGATGATTTGAAGAGCCGAATAAATATAGAATGTTACCATGTACCAGAAATTTCTATATAGAACTACCCTTTGACTGAACATTTGCTAAATATAGCTGTTTAAGGATACCTAGTTTTAACATTAGTTACTATAGTTACTCTCTATAACTTTCAATCATATAAAATGTAGACTCCTAACTTTAGGAAAGGAGAAACCAAACAAGTTAACAGAGCTGAAGAGATATGAATTGTATATCTGCTATCTAAACATGGGGAAAATTTATCACAACAATCTTAGTTAAGCCACTGACACCCTGCAAAGTGATTCTGAAGCATCCGTAGGTTCTGCCCTCTGCACTGAAGAGAAGTTTATCACCTTCCAATCTTCCTGTCTGTAGATCCCTCACCTGTCAGTCATAAGCTGCCAGTCAAACTGTACAGACAGTTGCCATGGCAAAGGCAGAAGGGAAGGAAGAATATTAGGAAATAAGAAAAGTACAGAAGCAGAGACACATGAAGAAGATTACAAAGAAATGAGAGATACTCTGGGTGTGGACATGCTCCTGTAAATCCCAGCACTAGGGAGACTGAGTGGGGAGGACCATGACCAGCATGGGCTACATAATGACACCTTGCCTCAACAAACAAAAACAGAACTAAGAGAGAGGAGGGACGTGGGGAAGAGAGGAGAAACAGAGGAGTCAGAAGCTCTCCATGTCCTCAGGGAAGGGACAACAGCTGGACAGAGGCACTTCCCTGCAGTCCCTCCCGGGAACTGAGATGTACAAATGCTAATCTTTCTCTGCATTTTTTACTCAATCTCTGAAAGAGCCCCATTAGCTGCTCACTATTTAACCCTCACCCCTTTACAATTGCAACCGAGACCAGGCAAGTGGGAGATGCTTGGCTCAGGGTCAGGTCTTTGGTGAAGGAAAGGGTCCCTACCAGCATTTGTTATGACTCCTATTTCTAAGATGGATAGATGAGGCAGAGAAGCAGAATCAAAGGCTAGCCTTCTGTACACAGACTTCAAAGAAGTGGGGCTTCTCATAGTCAGTATGTCCAAACCACCTGAGCGTCAACCTCGACTCTGTATCAGGGCCTTCCAGTCCACAGCACTGTCATTCTCCATGTGACACCCAGAATTATGCTCACATCTCAGTCCTTCTTTCCTCTACAATGAACCAACAAGAGGTGCTATGCATTTAGACTCAAAATTGTGGGTATGCTAACCTCTTGTCTCTAGGTCTTGGTTTTGAGGCAGGGTGTCACTTTATAGCCCTGGCTGCTCTGGAACTCACTGTGTAGATCAGGTTGGCCTCAAACTTGCAGGGATTTGTCTGCCTCTGTCTCCTGAATGCTGGTATTAAAGGTGTGTACCAACATGCCTGACCCTCTCAACTCCATGCACATGTGTCTCATCCTAAGCCTAAATTCAAACATCACCTTGCAGAAACGTTTCTTCCAAGCTGCATTTCTATCTCATAAACTCCAGAATGTTCTGTCTATCACTTTATTCTTGGGATTGACCTAAGGTCAAGGCCATCAATCAACATACTTATTTACTTATATTTATACTATAGTATATATGTTTATATTTATATATTTATTGCTGTTTTCCTACATCCTCACCTGAAACATTCTGGGAATGCCAAAAGAACTTGTTGACTGATTCAACAAATAAATGAATAAAGACTCTCTGATGGAAGAAGGGCCACTTGTTTGTTTTCCAGCCATCTGGCAGCTCCAAAATAATCACACAGAAACTATATTATTTAAAACACTGCTTGGCCATTAGCTTTAGCTTCTTATTGGATAACACTTATATCTTAATTTAACCCATTTCTAGTAATCTGTGTATCACCACATGGCTGTGGCTTACCCGGTAAAGTTCCTAGTGTCTGTCTCCAGTGGGGCTACATGGCTTCTTCCTGACTCTACCTCCTTTCTCCCAGCATTCAGTTTAGTTTTCCCTGCCTAGCTCTACTCTTTTGCCCTATCACAGGCTAAAAAACAAAGTTTCGCCACATTTATTTTCCCGAATGGGCTTTGCTTGCTGGCGGCAGCTCCATGGCTTCTCTCTGACTCCACCTTCTTCCTCCCAGCATTCAGTTTAGTTTTTTCCACCTAGCTAAGTTCTGCCTTGCTATTAATAAAGCAGTTTCTTTATTAATCAATGATAATCACAGCATACAGAGGGAAATCCCATATTAACTCTCTTTATAGCAAATAAGTTTAACCACAGAAACTCTGACCTTTCTCCTATATCATACTTGTTTTCTTGGTTTCATTTATTTGACTCTACAAAATACAGAATAAAGCTGATTAGAACAGTAAATTTGACTACAGAAAACAGCTTTCCCTTTGTCTTAGTCACAAAGAACAAACTTACAAGATATAGAATAAGATAGCACTGAGTTTTAGAACATGTACCACAAATAAAATAAATATTTGATTTGATATTGTGGCATTTTTAATTACCTGCAATAGAAAGATTTGTTTAGCTTTTAAAGGGACTATTATTTCTTTTGAGTATAAATACGGCTTCATGTGAAGTCTCTCTAGGAATTCAATCTCTGCCAGTGGTTTCATGATGTAAAGAAAATAACAACTGGAATAAAACCAAGTGTGTATTAATATGACTTGGACTTTGGGGATGAATGTAAAGACATCTGCTAAAATTTGAATTGCACTTTTTTTCTGTACCAAAAGAGTAGCTTCTTCCAGAGAGGCTAAACAGGTGTATTGTTAGAGCCACACCTTGAAGACGATAACTCACCAGAGATGGACTTTGATGACCTGAACTATTCTAACTGCTCAAAGAATAAAGCAGGACTTATAAAGCATAGCCACTATAGCCAACGTCCTTCCCAAGTTCTGTACTCCAGTGGAGCCTTTGTATCCGTGTTTGGCATCACTGCACCATGTTGTAGTTAAGGCTCTGGCTCCCCCAGCCTTCCTCTGCCTCTGTCCCCAGCCAGTGACTTGACTGCCTGCAAACCTCTCTTTCCCTCTCAGCTCAATGTCAGGATGATCTTTCAATGCTTGTTCTCACAACCTTCATTTTCCCACGTTTTGTATTCATATTTTTTAGCCCTTTCTCTAAATTAATCTAATTATCAGTAACTACTTTGCTTCCAATCTTGATGTAACAGCCAGATTCAAGTTAAGACTCATAGTTCCTTCTGTCTAGAATGAAAAGGTTCCCAAGACCTTTTTGTATTTGAGTATTTAACTTGTCAGATGTTGAATAAAAACTTGAAAGCCTTGCCCTTAACTGATCTTTCATAGACAGAAATGACCGTGACTTCCTGCACTGGTTCAGGGCTCTATTTTTATCTTTCAGAGGCTCATGAATTAAAGATCCGGGCAGACGGGAATTTGGCCACCATCAAGTCAAAGACAGCAACAACACAGCAAATGACCTGGCTGTGGCCCAAACACACTGCAAAAGTCAACACAGATCAATATTATGTCTGCTGTTCAGTTCCAGTGCCAGGAGGGGCAGGCAGAGTGGAGTTAGACGGTACGCCTGGGACACACGAGAATTTGGGTGAGGAAGCGACAAACCCAAACCAGTTTCATAAAGAAGAAAAGTAAGATTCCTCTCACATTGCTTATCAAGCCAGCTGTTCACATAGCCAAGTCTTAGGCTCATTGAGAAAGATCCTGGGAGATGTAGTAGTGAAGCACGAGTCTGACACAACCCCCCAGAGTCCCCGTTTTCCGCCGAGACCATCTCAGATAAGTGACTGAGATCTTTGAGACTTAAGACAAATAAACAACAACAACAACAACAAAAATAACAGATGACAGAACACCTTTTGAATGAGTTCTGGGCATCCTTTACATGAAGACAGCTTTCTATTTCTCTAGAAATCTCATATCCCCTCAAAATAAAAACTGGGCTAACCAACACAGAAAAGAACTTATCAAAAATTGCAGTCTAGCTTTAAAAATTCAGTAATGTCGAAAATGCTTATTTCTCTTTAAATTTTAAGTTGTGGAATTGTTTACACAATATACCAAAAACCACTCCCCCCCAAAAAAAATACTTCTTTAAGAATAGTAACAAGAACTATAAACTGGGGCTCTTTCTGATGTTAAGTCCATTTCACTGAAGATTTCAAAGCACTTTCCACAGTACTTGGTTTGCATGCTTATAAACGTGGAGGCTTAACTAAGAATCCTTGTTGGTGCCATAGGGATTTAAGTTAAAGCTGGGATCAGAGAACGTTCTTACAGAATGCCGAGGTTCCCCCAGAAACAGCTATGGAAATGTCCCTTTGGGTACTGTTTAACCAATCCTTGCAGAGAAAAGGGCTTGACCTTCAGTTGTGGCTGCATCCATTTTAACATTGGTCCTGTGTGTGCCTCGTGTTCATCTCTGAGGAGGTCCTGGGACAAAGGGTTACAACCTGAGATGAAGGTGTTCTTTCTGTATTGATGGAGCCCCTCACCGTGACCTAACTGGCACAATAGGCATTCCTGTTATAGGTAAAGTTAGGAATATAAAGCACCAAGAAGGCCGTGGCTAACTTCCTAATCGTGGTACAGGGAGCAGATTTGGGGAGGAAATGACATTTGAGCTGGTGTTGAAGGGAGATTAGCAGTCATTAGGGCTGAGGGTAGGACATAGCTGAAACAGTTACTTGAAACTGGCTTTCACATCACAATAAACAGCTAGAGTAGTCCCTTGGAGAGAAAATTACAAAGGCTCCTAAATGACTTTTATTTGAGACTACCTTGTAGTATTAACAATTAAACCACAGTATCGGCGGGGGGGAGACTACAAAGTTGAGAACTGCAGGACATATGAAGTATTTTAAAATAAAAATTAATCTAGAAGACACTCTGTAGGCAGACAGTATTCTGATTCCATTTTGTTGTTGTTTTGCTTTTGTTTTCTGAGAAAGGGTTTCTCTCTGTTGTCTTGGCTATCCTGGAACCTGCTCTGTAGACCAGGCTGGTCTCTAACCTATCCCTGCCTCCCGAGTGCTGGGACTAAAGGTGTGCGCCACCACAGCTTGCCCTGAAAGCTCAGTACACAGAACCGAGGACAGGGAGTCTCTGCTTTCTTCGGCAGATCAGCAACAGTGGGAAGTCACGGGTTTCAGTGTCCAGTGGAAGAACCTGGGCTTCCTCAGTTCAGCTTCTATTTTCCTAGCTGGGCCACTTAAAGATGCTGGTTGCTCACTTCTGTGACTCTGTTTCATTATCTTCCAAATAGGAATGCTATTTGGCTGTTGTTTTACTAAGCTCAGATGTGGTGAGAGCAAAATTGTGTGGGCAACATTAAATCATACAGAAAGGTTGAAGCCTCCTGTGAGATCTCTGAGATCTAAGGACTTCGTGTGGCTTGTGAGTTCTACAGTACATCATGTAGAAAAATGCTTATTTCTCTTTACAATTATAAGTTGTGCTCCAAACCCCAAATGCAAAGAGGGCATCCCAAGAACCATCCCTTGAATGGTGAATGGTCACCCATTCGTGACCACATTGCAACAGGAGAATCCAAACCTGGCTAATCAGAAGCAAGAACTCTTAGGGTTCTGCTTCCAACCATTTCTTGATCCTTGACATGGAGTAATATTCTATTTATTTATTTATTTTGAGAAAGAGATTCTCTGTGTAGCTTTGGCTGTTCTGGAACTAGCTCTGTAGACCAGGCTGGCCTCAAACTCAAGACATTCCCATCTGCCTCTACCTCCCCAGTGCTGGGATTAGAGGCTTACGCAAGCACTGCCTGGCTGTAATATTTTATTTTTAGAAAGATCCAAGGATTATGTTTGTCCTTGGGAATGTGCGTCGCTAGTCACCATTCTAAAAACAATCCCGTGGGCTTGAAGAAGCTGACTTCAGCAGGTTGGAAAGAGGCTTGAACATTGACCGTTCCTTATCTTACGCAGTGGTATCTGACAACTGCCCAGATATGAGATACTGGAAGCTGTTTACACACCTTGCAGGTGACTTGAACGTACACATATCCTCTTCATATAAAGTAGAGGGTCACTATGGCTAATAATTTGTATGTCTCAGCAGAACTGAATGCTTCATCCAAATGTTAGACCCTTTGCAAGATAACATAAAACCCTGCTTAAACTGGGCGGTGGTGGCACACACCTTTAATCCCAGCACTTGGGAGGCAGAGGCAGGCGGATCTCTGTGTGTCTACAAGAGTAAGTTCTAGGACAGTTAGGACTGCTACATGGAGAAACCTTGTCTTGAAAAATCAAATAAAAACAACAACAACAACAACAACCACAACAAAATCAACCCAGCTTAAAAATCGGGTGAACGACTTTCTATTTTTTTGGTCTTGTAGATTCCTGTTTATTCTGTCAAAAGGAACTTTTCTTACGTCAGGGAGGTTCAGGTACATTCTGCTTAATGACATTTTGCCAGGATCTAGCTGAGCCCTGCAGGTAATGCTACACCTGTGGAGAGGAAGGCACAGATGGATATCTCTAAGATGTAAAATGAAACTCAAAAGAAACTCCTGGGATGATTTCATTTCCAATTTCATAACCATAAAGTTCGTCTCCAGAAATTCCCACCACATCTTCTTCAACCTAAATATAAACCTGGCCTCTTTAACTATGTATCCTAATTCACTAATGTGAGATACGATAGACAATACAATGCTTTCCAAAGTTTGAATACAGCCTTAGTGTAATTTTTCCATCCCACCCAGCAAAAAAAAATGTGTAGAAGAGTAGAATAATTATGGGTGAATATATAAATGTGGAGAAACATTTTAAAAGTAAAGGCTGTGGTATTTTTTAAAGAATTTATTTTTTATTTCATGTGTATGAGTGTTTTGTTTGCACTCGTGATATATGTGATCACATGTGCAGTGCCCAAGGCGGTCAGAAGGACCCAAGGAGGGCATTGGATCTCCTGGAACTGGAGTTACAGATGGTTGTGAGCTGTCCTATGGGTGCTGGGAACCCAACCCAAGTCATCTGCAAGAGCCAATAGTGCTCTCAACTGCTGAGCCGTCTCTCTAGCAGCAAGCCAAGGGATTTTAATGTTTTTCCAATTTTAAGAAAGCATATTTTTGTTATTGAGACTTGTTCCCTGTTCTAAAGACAAACCTTTTACCTGAAATCAATATTTGATCACCTCAGGTCGTATTTCGCCATTTCTTCTGGCAGAGTTTGGCCTTTGAGCAGCAGGCTTCGGAAAGGACACGGCTTTGGGTTTGTCAGTTGGTTTGCCTTTCTTAGGACTTTGCTCCTTACTGAGATTCCTTTGTCAGTATGTCAAATACTAAACTATGATTTGGTTCCTTTCAAACACAGGCATTAGCTATATTAAGCCTCGGATTTGAAGTAGGAATCAAGTAACTCTGCCCATGTTGGGAAACCTTCTTTGGCCTCTCTGGCATGCATGGAATAGACATCTCTTTTAGACACCTGGTCATGCTGTATCCGGTGGAGTTTTAAGCAAGAGCATTTTATGCCTCGGTGCATGTGGAGGGTGAGAAGCACCTCTTTTTGAGGTAGATGACCCGACAGTAGGCCATATTTTAAAAGTATCACAAGGAAGCAGACTCAGACCTAGTTTGAGTGAGTCCTCCTCTCTGTATTCTTCCTAGCATGTTGGATTCTTTCTTGGAACTTCCTGCATCCTGTTCAAATACTTGGTGAAACTCCGTGGCTTTCCAGGAGGACACCCAGCAACAAAAACATTCTCATCCTCAATCCAGAAGTGTTTCCAGGTCTGTATTTGCAGGGTGAGAAGGAAGCCGTTGGGAGCAGAAGAGTACCTGAGCAGGCCTGAGGCTGGTGGCAATAACACTTCTTGTCTAGGAGATTTAGCTAGAAAGGTGCACACCAGTTTCTACAGTGTTCTTCAAACTTGGCCAAGGAAAGCTTTTAACTACACCAACTCACAAAAATCCCCCAAGCTAAGATCAATATACACCCTGAAAACGGGGGCCATGAGGCCATGTTTATTTATCACAGAGTTCTGGTTGAGTAGAGACAGCGCCCAAGTGGCTCCTATTTGGGGAAGACCCACCAGGGCAGGTACAGGCTTTGATGAGAGCATGGCCAGATTCCAGCATCTTCCTGCTTATAAATCACAAGACAGAAACAACATCACATTTCCCAGTATCCACTAAAGAATAGAATTCTGTCTGATTGAAACAACCAAACCTTCTATAGCAGACAGAATTCACTCTGCATGAAAGCAAATGAGCACCAAGTAACACCTGCTAAAGATTCCTTGTAGCAATGCAGTCCAAGAAAAACCAAAATAAATAAATAAATATGAAAAGGCCTCCCGATTTCACCACCCAGAGAGTGGAATGCTTACCGTCATCTTCCACTGTGAAATGGAACAGATCACTTGTGGCATTAGCTCTCTCTCTCAAGACATAGCATATTTTCAGGTCATCAATGTCAGCTAAAAAACAATTAAAGGGCAAGGTGATTAATTACTGTATCAAAAACTGATAGCTTGTGTTTACAATAAATCCTATTGGCTATTAAGTTTCTGAAAACATGTTTAGATCCCCTTTCGGGGAAAGATGCTTTATTCTCTATCTCTATACCCTAATACCAGCTGTCCTGTAGAAATATGATCCTGCACACAGAAAAACAGAGGGCCAGGCTTAGACTATAATAATAGCAAGGTGGCGTCCCTTCCCACCAAAGGAGTGGCTATCTAAATGCGGCATGCCAGGCTCCATGACAGGTGGAAAGGAAGATATTTTGAGGCATGGCAGATTTCCTGGGCCTCTTGAAATCGCATGCTTTGCCTCCCTTGCAGAGTGAGTCTTACAGGAAGCCAAAGGAAGGAGCAGAGGTTTTCTCCCCCGGGGCAGTGATTTTTCTTAGCTGCTATGGTACAGGAGATGGCTGAAAAGCTTTAATGCATTGCAAAGGCTTTAGCGCCTCAGAATGGCCCCTTTCACTGCTTCCAAGTCCACCAAACTCGTGTGCATAGATCTGTTGACATTACTAATACACAATTTTACCAGCTCCTCTTTTTAATGATGACACACACACATGATTTAATGAAACAAATATCATTCTGTCCTATGATACTTAAAACATTATCTGTCTTGGAGCTGGGCCAGTAAGTGAGCTTCTAAGGTTACACGACATCAGAATGTAGCTAGGAACACTGTCAACCAGGTATGTAGTATTTTTCTGTCTCCTGTGTGTTTGTGACTTTTCTAATTTCTAAAAGCTCTGTGGGGTTTGTGCTATGGAGCTCGCAGGGGTAATAAACAAAACGACAATGTCTTGAGTGAGCAGAGTGCTTAGAGTCAGCACGTTCTGCCAAAGATTTCTAAATCTTTCCCTAGGAGATCTG
>PVIU01002312.1:113200-176800 GCA_004026605.1 Ondatra zibethicus
CCCTGCGTCACCCCTGCACAGCTCTGCACAGCCCCTGCATCACCCCTACACAGTCATGCACAGCGCCTGCATCACCCCTGCATAGCCCTGCACAGCCCCTGCACAGTGCCTATATCACCACCACTGCGCAGCCCTGCACAGCCCTTCTTTGGCCTGTTTACCTGATGCTGACTATACATCCCTATAGTACCCGCCATGACCTGCAGCCACGAGGAAAACTCTGTTCTAAACTTCTCATCTCCTCTTACATTTTGTATGAAAGTCTAAAGGTACTACTTGGCAATTAAAATAATAATAGTAACAATCATAATCATAATAATAATCACTGATGATGATCATGAGAGGGGACTGGAGAGATGGCTCAGCTGCTCTTGCTAAGGACCATTGTTCAGTTCCCAGCATCCGCAGCCATCTTAATTCCAGTTACAGATGATCTACTGATCACTTCTGGCCTCCTTGGGCACTGCATGCATGTGGGTGACATACATGCAGGCAAAACACATACACATAAAATAAGTCTAAACAGAAGTTTTTAACTAATTAAAACATGAAGCTCAGGGTCTGGAGAGATGGCTGAGCAGTGAAGAGCACTGGCTGCTTTTGAAGAGGACCCAGGAATGATTCCCAGCACCCACAGAGTGACTCAGCTTCTGGGAACCCCTGTTCCAGAGGAGCTGATGACCACTTCTGATCTCCACAGGGACCAGGCACACACACAGTAAACAGACACACATGCAGGCAAAACATTCATACAATAAAAACAAAATAAAGATATAAGTTAAAAAAAATAAACCTCTATTATACAACATGTGTCGTAGTTTTCTTTAAAAAATACAACATTAAGGGAAAATGCCACTGAAATTACGACCACTCCAAAGCTTATCACTTTCCCTCCAACTTTGGGAGATCCTCGGTGACAATGCTGTCACTGCACAGGTACGTCTCGAAAACATTAACAAACTGTAAATGTGCACAAACGGTACCTTCCTTAAGTAAAAAGAGGGCACAATAATTAACACAGCTAGGCTGTGATAACAGTGATCTAAGAATTAGACTTTCTTCTACTTGCTCTATTTGATGTATTTATTTCATTGATCTACACAACCATTCCAAAGTTTCTATTTTAAGCAAATATCCTTGGTAATCACAGCTGGTACAAAAGGAGGGGGCCTTCATGCCTCCTATGCCTGAAAGCGATTAACAAATTATCCAACCAAAAGATCAGCATGTGCTCATTATTTATTTGTATTTATCTTACATACGTGAGTGCTTTGCCTACACACACCAGGGAACACTGTGCGCTTGCCTGGTACCCAAAGAGGCCAGAAGAGGGCATCAGATCTGCTGAAACTGGAGTTACAGGGAGTTGTTAGCTGCAATGTGGGTGCTGCGAACCGCAGCTGGGTCCTCTGCAAGAGCAGCCAGTGCTCTTAACTGCTGAGCCATCTCTGCAGCCTCATTATGTACTCGTGGTAGAAAAAAGGGAAAGTCTAGGTACTGCTTCAGACCTGGGAGCAAGCTGTTCCGATGTAGGCAGGGACATGGCTCTCTAACTGGGTGAATTCTTCATTGTGAACCTTTCCTGACAACGCATTTTCCTAAGTCTTTGAAATAAATTT
Organism: Ondatra zibethicus; assembly: GCA_004026605.1. Taxonomy (NCBI): domain Eukaryota; kingdom Metazoa; phylum Chordata; class Mammalia; order Rodentia; family Cricetidae; genus Ondatra; species Ondatra zibethicus. The sequence goes on from PVIU01002312.1 coordinate 114,820, forward strand.
AAAATGTCCCCCAAGGGCCATTTCGTTAATCAACTTAGGAATAACCTCTCTGGCCACCTTTGCTCTAAGTGTTTAACTCTGTCAAAATTTAGTCTCACTTATCTCTTCATGATAAGGCAAAACCAAAAACAGATGGACTGCCCGCACTCGGCTCCCATTTCCCCTCCAGGAGGAGCAGCCAGCTGTGCAGGAGCCCTCTGCATCCTTAACTACTTATCTAATCTCCATAAATAACTGCTCTGAACCGAACTCCGGCCTCAACTTGTTCAAATGAGTGCAGTGTGATTAGATATCAGAAGAGCTCCTCCTTCGAGCCTGAATTTGTAGTAGGATGTGATAAGTTCCTTCAAAATGTAATTTTTAAAACTATATTTTTTGCAATGAAATATAACTACTCTATAATTACAAGGATAATAGAATTTAATCATGGTAACCCCGTGAAAACAAAACAAAATGCCTACAATAAAATAGTTAATTTTTAAAGTTCATTAAAGGAGGAATAATTTGGAGCTATTTTTGAGCTGTGGAATTTGGCCTGTAGAATTCAAAAGAAATCCTTAGTTTATCTTCTTCCAATTCTTTTTTTTTTTTAAACAACAAAAATGCTGTGAAAACACATCGGTTTGGAGTCGGGGGTGGGGTGAGAAATAAGGTTTTCTGCTTTCGAACAGTTCTTCCGTCCTTCCCATGAAAATGCGCCAGCGTAATACTGCAGAAAACTCTGCTGGGCTGGCATGGCAGGCTCCCACTCTGGGGCTTTCCTGTCCCTGCAGGCCCTAGATACACGCAGGCTCTCAGCCAAGAGTCAGAGGCTTGGAGTGTGAAGCTGTTTGCCAGCATCAAACAGAAAAGTAGATCGCTTCAACACAACATCCATGTCTATTAAAGTGTTTGTTGTCTTAGAGCGGAAAGCTGCGGCGGGAAAAGAACACCCCCACTGGGATGTCCTGGGGTTACACTCCATTTCCACCCCAGAGCCTACATGGGCAGATCCAGTTTCCATTCTGGTGCTGAGAGATTTTCCTGAAAGCAACACAAATCCCTTTGTAATGAAAGTGGCAGGGTCTGAGAACAGAGCCTTCACCTCCCAGCTAGCTTCTGAATGGCTTCTCCCTTCCCCACTCTGAGCCACTCAGCAGAGGACACCTGCCCTTCCATCTCTGACCTCATCAGAGCCTGCCACCTCAAGGGCTTCAGGAACGCAGGTGCTTCAGGCAAGGGGTGTCTGACACTTTGCTTGGGACAGGGCAGAAAAGGCAGTGAAGAAATAATGAAGAACAGTAAATGAAAAAGAGCAATGAAATGAGTCATGATAACAATAATAAAAATAACATGATAGCAAATAAAATAATTAAGGAAAAACAAATAATAGCGAATAATAATAAAAGAGGTAGAATAATGAAGAATAATAATGAAATAATTTCCTCGTTTGGCTATTAATCCTCTTTTCCTATTTGCTGACTTTAATGAGATGGGTCACTAGTTAGCCAACGAATGCAGACATGATTTTTTGTAATTTATATGGCATTGTCTCTCTTGACGGCTCTAAAATGTTTTGAGGGCTATGTGCAGTGTACAAAACAGAGGATGGCAAGAAAATTGGCGAAATGAAACAGCATCGCAAAGTCATCCTCTGCCATAAAGCCCCGTATTCTCATTCTTGCCTCAAAAGCATATCTTGCCATGGTCACAGTGCCTTTATAGTCTCTCGGACAAAGGTCTCTACAATGCAACACCCAGCAAAGCGGGTGTTTCCCCAGAGCTGTGGGTATCTATGTGCGCTCCTCCCCTCTGTCTCCTGCTCTCTTCTCCCTTCCCTTCCCCTTCCTTTTAACTCAATCTTGATGCTCTACTTATAAGGCTTAGTGACGGGCTCATTCTCAAAAATAAAGGGCAGCGTGAACTTTGGTTGTAAGGAGAGACGCAGAACATACCTTGAGTAAACTGTGTGATGCTGTGGTTTCCTTGGCCCAGGTTAAGAAGGTAGCCATGTTGGGGGGCTTCTGTCACAATGAACCTGAGAGAAAAATGTAGGCTGTCTCTGTCCTCCACTTTCAGTATTTTGCTTGTGATCATGAAGCCCAAATGGCCAGTGGTCAGAGTCCGAAGCGTAGTAGCTCCTTTATTCACCACAACTTGGGGGACCCTGTTGTCAACAGCCAGCACCTGGATTTTCATCACTTGAGGTCTCCTGGTTTCAAACACTGTATCCGGAAAGACATAGAAGTCGGAGTGGGTGCCATCAGTCACCGTGAAGGAGAAGCTGTCTTCCGTGGACTCTGTGCCATCATGTTTGTAGCTGATTAAGTTCTCGTTCAAGTCTTGTTTGGTAAAAGCCGTGATGGACCTCGTATTGTTGAATAGGAGGTGACCGTGAACGGGAACCTGGGTGACAGTGAACTTGAGGAGCCTGTCAGGAGTATCTCTGTCTTCCACTGTGAGTTCGAAGGGAGTGATCAGCTTGCTCTCACCTTCACTGACCACCAAGTTGTGGATGGTGACCACTGGCTTTTTATTGTCTACGTCACTGATGGAGATCCTGAACGTTCGGAAGACAGGGTTCCGTCCATCGGTGACTTGAAACTCAAAACTGTCCATTTTGACCTCATCCTCAGCTGTGTGGATGTAGTAGATTTTGTTGCCAGCCAGCTGGAGCTGAGTGAAAGACGTCATGGCCACCCCTCTTCGATCTGTGCACTCCAAGTGACCTCTCACGGGAGCCCTGGTGATGGTGAAAACTAAGTTCTCATCAGGACTATTCAAGTCACTCGTGCTCAGGAGGTCTGTTGTGAGAGTGACTTTGCCACCTTCTTTCAAGGACACCCCCTTACTTATCACATCTGGGAAGACAATGTCAACACTTCCAATAGACACATAAAAGTAGCGATCTATAAGAGCATTCGTTCCATCTGTCACATCGAATTTAATTAGGTCTCGAATGCCTTCTTGACCCAAATGGACATATTGAATTAAATTTCTGTCCACTTCATCCTGGGTAAAATTCATGCCTAGAGTGACGTTTTCAAAGACACCTGTAGGTTTTTGTCTCTGTAACAAGCCATGTCTCGGCCCATAACGAATAATATAAACCAACGATTTGTCATCAGAATCTAAATCAGTTGCCATTAGTATTTTGTTGTTGATAACTTTGGTTTCCCCAATTTCTATTTCTAGCCCATTATTGACGGTCATCCTGGGGGTTTCGTCATCCATTGGGATGACCACGATGAGGGCTGTCTTCTCCACAGAGTGCTTGCCGTCGGTCAGTTGAATCACGAAACTGTCTTCTTGCGTCTCAGAGCCGTCGTGCTCATAAATAATGCTGGAACTCTCTATAATCTGGTCCAGGGTGAAGCTTTCAACCAACACTGTGCCATTGATCAGCTGGCTCATGATGTGACCGTGAGTCGGAAACCGCTTAATGGTGAACGTTAAGTCATCCCGGGGAATGTCAGCGTCAGCCGCATTGAGGATGGGTGTGTCGACCACCAGAGTCATCCCTTCCATCACCATGAATTCCCTCATGAACATTTCTGGCTGCTCATCATTGGTAGGAATGATTACAATGGGGAAAATCTGCCTCTCAGAAAAGTTAATGCCGTCAGAACAGCGGAATATAAACCGGTCCTCCGCAGGCTCTATCCCTCTGTGGACACTCTGGACATAGTTAATGTGCCCTTGCCTGAGATCCTTCATTGTGAAGGCACTTATGGCAATCCCGGCTCTTGACTTCTCTGAGCCTGGTGCCGGAGAAATGTTCTCTACATAACCTGAGGTGGGCTGGATGACAATTGTGCACAAGAGGTCATCATTGAGGGAGTCCATGTCCTCAGCGCTCAGATGGGTTAGGGTTACCATACTCTTGTCACCTTCCAGCACGACAAACTGCTCACCGAGGGAAATTTCCGGGGCTTGGCTGTCCACAGGGAGGATGGTCACCCAGACGGTAACACCTTGAATAATACTGCTGCCAATTCTCCATTCTTGGGACATCTCTGACAGACTGAGGTTGAAAGAGTCTGCTCTGGGCAACAGGCCAATCTCACCGCTGGTGTGGGCATAGACAACAGAGCCCTCCAGGATGTCCCTCTGGGTGAACTGCTCAGCTGGAGCTCCATTGACCAGAATTTCCCCATGTAAGGGTGGATCTTCCAATAGGAAAGTCAGCATCAAATCATCAGTATCCTGATAGGTCCCCTTAATGATATTGGCAGTGATTTCCGTAGCCCCATTTTCTAAGACATCTAGATAGGACTCCAGAGTGCCAGCTGGAAGAACTGACATGGGACCTTCACGATCCATTGGCCGAACATTCACTCTGAGAGTGATTGGCACCACATGGTGTCTGTCACTGACCTCCAGGGAGCAGCTGTCCGTCAAAGACTCATCCCCATTATTTGAATAGGAAATTCTGCCATGCTTTATGTCCTCTAAACGGAAGCGTCCTCCGACATGCAATGTCTGTCCGGATATTTGCAGGTGCCCATGCTTGGGGACCTGTGTGAGAGTGAAGGAGATGTGGGCCACATCGGTGTCAACGTCATTCACATGCAGCTCCGTCTCCCGCAGGATGTGGTGGCCCTTCTCCTCAACAGTGAAGCCAGTGTTGACAATCTCAGGGGGCTGGTTATCCACAGGCTGCAGGTAAAGGGTGAAGGTGCCCGGAGCCGCGTTCCCAGCTCGATCCTCTACTTGGAATTGGAATTGCGCCACTCGAGCCGCTACACCCAGCTCCTGACCCGGCGGCCTGTAAGCAATTTTATGATGGTTGACCTGGGCTTGGGTAAAATGGGTCACCACGACTGAGGGATTATCCGTGAAGACCAAAGTGCCTAGCGGAGCTGGCGCGTGGTTTTCATCTGTGTCCATGGGGGGTTGGGTCACTGTGTAGTGTAGCTCTCTGTCATCGGTGTCCAGGTCGGTGTAGTGCAGCCACTTTTTCCTCAGTGGTGTGAGATGGGATTCCTGTACCACCATCCGAAGGGGACAGCCACGACCCAATTCCGGGGGGAGGCGGTCCACGGGATGAATGCGTATCACAAACTTCTGGATTCCAGATTGATTAGGGGGGTCGTGGTTGTCTTGGACTCTAAATGTGAACTGGTCCATCATCGGCCCAGGGCTGTGGGGCCCGGAGTGCCTGTAGAAGAGTCTCCCTTCTGTGATATCCTGTTGCCGCCATTCTGTCACTGTCCGCTCATAAAATAGCCCCTGTTTCTGCCACAGCCCCTGCTCTTCCTGGGGAGCGTGAGTTTGGCGGAGAAGCAGGTGCCCCATGGTTGAGAAGGGTGGTTCCAGCACAAAACGCAGCTGAGAGTCGTCTGAATCCATATCGGTTGCACTCAGGGTCATGGGTGGGATAGGCACAGTTTCACCCTCTGCCAGCGTCAGCCCAGTGTTGGCGTTCAGGACAGGTGGCTGGTCATCCACAGGCACTAAAGTGATGGGGAACAGGAACTGAACCTGGTGCCTGCCTTCTCCATCTGACATACGAAGCACCAGGTTGTCACTCAGTGAACCATCTCTGTCATCATGCTGGTAAACAACCTGGCCAGCTGCCAGCTCGGCCACTGTGAAGGTCTTGGGCGCAGAGTCGCTCCCGGGAGAACCCAGAATCACAAGGTGACCATGCCTGAGCCCGGCCACCACCTCCAGTGTCACAGCTTCTAGATCATCTTCATCACTGATGACCAAGTTCTGGGGTCCACTGCCTACAGGACCCGTGAGCGGCCGATACTGACCCTCATAGAGAATAAGGCCTGTGTTTCGTGTGACCACTGGGGCCAATGTATTCATGGGCTTGACCACCACCATGAAGGCAAAAGGGTCTGAGGCTGCTCCTTCAGGGTCCACTACCTCCAGTTCCAGTTCAAACAGACGCTCCTCGTTAGAGTCTTCAGAGGGAGGCTGGTAGGCAATCTTGAGCAGGCGCAAATCCCGTTGTGTAAAGGAGGAGAGAGGCAGGCTTCGGTCATCAGTGCTCACCAAGTAGCCCTGCCCGGGCTGGAAGGCAGAGGTGAGGTTGAAGATCAAAAGGTCTGGGTTGGATTCAGCATCCTCGGCCGCCAGCATGTCTGGAGTCAGAGCAGTCAGAACAAACTGGTCCACCTCCATCATCATCATGGCCACGAAACTGGGCTTGGGGGCAGTGTTCTCCGTTCCTCCCCGGATCCTCACAAGCACCTGGAAGTGCTCCCGTTTTAAAGGCGGGCTGCCCACAGGAGCCCCTCGCGAATATAGCTCCACCACCATAGGCAGCCAGTCCCTGTTAGGTGAGCGACTGGGGGCTGTGTGACGGTAGCGCACTCCCAGCTCTTGGAATTCTTTGCAGTCCATCAAAAGGGTCTCCGAGGTCCCTCGTGTTCTGGCCCCTCCCGGAGTCTGTGGGTAGTGAAGGAGCTCTCCATAACGAGGCAAAGCACTCAAACCTGACAAGATGCCCACGCGGCACTCCTCGGACTCAGGCTGGTAGGCGAACTCTAAGCTCCGAGCGTCCAGGGCATTGCTAGTCCCTAGCAGTTCTTCCACGACCAAAGGTAAGTTCCGAGTCACAACTTCCAGTTGGGTGAAGACCACTTCCACCTCTAGGGCCAACGGCAGGACTATCGCCCCTCCTGGGGCATCGTAGCGCAACTGCAGCCGGACGCGGTCTCGCGAAGGACTGCGAGCACCCAGGTGCGAGTAGCGCACCTCTCCGGGGCCATAGTCGCACGCGAAGCGCTTGGGACTCAAGCGGCCTGGCCGCTGGGCCAGCGCGTCGTTGTCTAGCACCGTCACATAGCAGCGGTCCCCTGGCTGCACCTGCAGCACCAAGTCACGCAACGGATCCAGCCAGACTTCGCGACCAAAGGGCACTCGGAGCCCGCGGTTCGCCACCACTATAGCGTCCTCTGAAGGTACCCCAGAAGCCCCGGAGAGACCCGGGGACAGAAGTGCTGCGTCTGGGGCAGCAGGCTGTGTGGAGACGCGGCTTACCAGTGACAGAAACAGCAGGAGCAGACTGGGGGACTGTTTGGGTATCGTCTGGAAGCCGGAGAATCTGACTCTCAAGCGCGCTCGGGTGGCCATCCCTGCAGTCCTTGTGGTGTGCAGGGTCCCGGAGTTAGGGTTCCGATAGTTCACCCCGCGCGTATGCAAAGCTAGTCTGAGTGCAGGCTTCCAGAGAGAACGCTGAGAAGGGTCGAAAACTCGGCGCGGCTCCTGTGGGGTCCTCCCAGTGGCAGGGCAGGACCTAGAGGATGGCCCAGCGCGCCTCCGGGTCCCGACCTGGGGCGGCAACCCAAAATGCTAAACACTTCCAGCGCGTTCGGGGCGTGTGGCAGGCAGAACAGTCCGGACTTCCCAGGTCCCGGGACCTTAGACTTTGAGGGAAATCCCTCCCCTTGCACCCCCTAACTCCAATTCTTCCAGGGGGCCAATCGCTGGTCCCTGGAGGAGGCTCTGAGTCCAGGGTTGGGTAGTGACTGCTGTCAATCAGCTCCCAGGCGGGGAAACTGCGCAGAGAGAGGTGCAACAGGTTGATTGGAACAGAGGGGGTTCCTGGATCTGCTTGCTGAGGATAGATGTCTCTGGACCTGGGACTGTGGCTCCTCCAGCACCCCCCTTCACCACCCCGCAAGGTACTACGGACTCAGGTTTTCAGGTCTGGTGCCAAGATTAATCCATTTCAGTCCCCTTCCCTGGTCATTGACATCCCTCCCAGGAGGACTACTTCTCGCGGAAACTTTCGAAGCTGTTAAACGACATTATCATCTGAGTTTGAATAGGAACTCAGAGCAGTTTGGGAAGACACTGGGGATTTTCAAAAGAATCCAAGATTAAAAAACCAGACCCAGCTAGCTAGAGCAGGTTGCAACCCTCCCCTCCCCTTCCCCCCTCCCTTCACTGATTTCCCCATACTTCACAATGGACATAGTCCGCAGATTGGTGGGTTTTTTAACAAGACTCTCCTTTGCAACCAAAGTTCACAGAGTTAAAGGGAAAAAAGGCATTTGAAATGTGTAAGAAATGCAGTCTGATCAGAATCGCTAGTCTTCCACCAGAGAAGTTCCAGAGAATGTAGCCCTAGGCTGTCTTCAAGCCACCGCTGGCTGATGGCTGTCACTGCAGACGCTCTCTGTTCCCTTCGCAGTAATTAGACGAAGTACAAGCTAAACCCACCTGTCAACGTTGCAATTCTTTGCACGCTGAGAGAACTGATAAAACACCCGGAGGACGAAGAAGAATTTAGATAGTTTTCGGGTCAGCCAGCCCAGTTTGAAGCTCTCTACCCTGAGCGCTTCCTGCCCCCTTGCGTCGGTTGGTCAGGTTTCATCAGTAGGCAGATACACCATAAAAGGTTTTCTTCTCCCTTCCCTGCACCTGAAGGCCCTCACAATCAAAATCCAGCGCCGTTTTCAGTGGATTTCTGGACAGTCTTGCTTGTGATGTCGAAATATTTTTTTCCAATAACACAAAAATGACTAGGAAACAAGAAATTGGAATAATAGAATAATTCCCCCTTTTCTTCAATAAAACACCGAATTTGGAAAAGAGGGGTGTGTGAAGAACTTTTTAAAAATTTCAGTCGAAATGAAAGATGCGAGGTTTAGGCTTGGCGAGTTTTAGGAAGAAATGCTAATCATTTTAGTCCTTTCTGTGATCAGCTCCAGCGCCTCTATTTCAGGAGATTAACTCCTGTGTGATGTATTTACACAACACTAACTTCATTGATAGATTTTTCTGGCAAATGTCAGATTCTGTTCCAAGAAACCCACTGGCCATTGGTCTCTGAGAATCAGAAGTGGAAGGTTCTGAAAGTCTTTTTAAAAAGAGAGGAGACATTTAAGCAAGCAAACCAGGAAAATTTAGTCAGTAGAGCTTTAGCCTTGTTCTGTGTGTTTTGTACTGTTGGGGAGTCTTCAACTCCTACTTACATGTCACAGTTTGTTACAAAAATAGAAAGGACACTGCCGGTACTTGAAACACATGAGAAAATTCCCAGCCGACTCCTGGCCAATCTCCAGCTCTCTTGATTTAAATATTTTCTGATTTATCGTGCTGATTTATGGTTTCATTTGGAACTCAAGTGACCAAGACATGAGAACATCCCATTTTCTGTTCGCAGATGCACAGGGAGACGTCAAGGAGGGTAGAAGATCAATTTCAGAATAAGGGTCTTTCTGTATCATGTCCTAAATCCTAATTATTGAAAAAGAAGCCAAATAAGTGTCCTTATTCAGGGGTGTGTGTGTGTGTGTGTGTGTGTGTGTGTGTGTGTGTGTGTGTTGGCCTGACTGAGACCCACAGCTGGACCTCTGATGGCTCCCAGTGGCTCCAGGCTTTTTTCTTTCTTCCTTTTAAAGTCCACCAATGTTTGATTTGCCAGCAGTGATAAGATCAGTATTTGAAGTATGGTCGGATGCCTGAAGGGTAGTGTTCAATATTTTGTTTCATGCTAAGAATACAGGCTCAAGTTTATTTTTAAGTGGACTAAGAAAATCAATAAACTGAACTCATTATGACTTTTAATTTTAGCTTTCCTTAATTGAAGTGATGGAATGTTTCTTTGAAACATTTTTTTGTTAAAAAAATTATTTTAGCTTTTTAAATCAGATAGCTTAGCAATGCAGAGTTGCTTAAATATCTTTTATAGTGAGGGTCAATGCTAAAAACAGTAAAATAGTACATTTTCATCAGAGAGAAATTACTGTTGATGCTTTGACATAAAAGAGATCTGTTGAAGTTAAGGAAATATCATTTTAAGGAAATGTTCTTGATCTTAAAGGTGACCAAAAAAGCTAACAAATGTTTGTTTATTTTTTAAAATCCCAGCTTAGTTCTTTAGCACTTATTTCTTAAGCCTTGTGCCATTTCTAGTAGATAACCCAGATAAAATATTCCTTAGGATAAAGTCTTAATTTTTTTTCCTCTTCTTAGAAAATTCACACAAAGAGTCTCTTCAAAACAACAAACTTAAATTTAATGATTGCTGGAACCCTGGAAGATTTCCGGCCTAAGGTTAAGTAGCACGGAACTCATTTCCTGAAGTAAAGGAGGTATTTAAGATGCAGGCAAGATAGTCGGCTGGAAAGGCACCAGCAGGTGTGGAAATACAAAGCCAGGCAGGCGCTAAGGGAACAGGGGGTTAAATCTGAACATTAGTTTTCGTTGTAGAGTCTGCTTCGCTCTCCTCATAGTCTTCTCTCAGCTCCTGGGACTCTAATAGGGCTCAGAGGCACTTTAAAAATATGCTCGTTTAAAAATATGCTCGGCCCTCCTTTTAAATATCCATGGTTGATTGACTTCAGGATCCTCCCCCCAAAGCCCAAATCCGAATGTGTGTGTCCCTTCTGTAAAACAGGTGTACTGTTTGTGTATAATCTGTGCACCTTCTCCCATATAGTTAAGTCACCTCTAGTTTAGTCATAGTACCCAAGATGCTATAAATGTGTAGATGGATGTGCTGTTTTTTCAGAGGACAAACACATAAGAACCATCTGTACATGTTCAGCCCAGATACCAAGGTTTTTTGAATATCTTCGGTCAGTGGTTTGTTGGCTGAATGGCTATAGAAGTCCTGGCTGCATAGGACCAGCTGCACCTGAGACAGATGAACGAACACAGCTTTGTGCTGACCACTTGCTGGCTCTCAACAGAGTTTTATTTTTGAGCAGTTTCAAAAATATGGCTTTCCTACAAACACAAAACTGACTGGTTTCGGAGACGCAGGAAGGGAGAACAAACAGAATTGGCCTGATTAATCTGGAGGGGGCTCCTTCCTTCCAGCTAAGGGGGTTGTAGCAGAAGGCCTCCTGTTTTCCTACCTAGGTCTCAGGTGTAGAACAAAGAGCTTTACCTTTAAAGTTAAATTCTGATTCTATTATTTTTCTGCAGATATAGGTAGCCTAATATTGCATGCCTTTCCTATTTTGAAATTTTAATTTTATTTTGTCTTCTCTGCATGAGTGGTTGTGTTTGCTTTTTTGTTTTGTTTTGTTTTACATGAATGTCCATGCAACACACATGTCCCCTGTGCCTGAAGTGGTCAGAGCCCATGGAACTGGAGTTAAAGATGGTTGAGAGCCTCCACATGAGTGCTTGGAATCATGTCGCTGTTGCAAAAGGGTCTTAGCACAGATTTCATCCTTTACATTAAGATACGTTCTTCTCCAAATACTCAGGAAATAATGTCTATATTCATTCTTTACCAAATATTTAAAGTAAGATAACCCAGAGATAGTTCACAACATCTTTGTAAAGTAGCCTACTAGATTTTCCGGTTTTCTTAGTAGCAATCAACAGAAACTGACTCTGGCAGAGTTAGGAGGGGATTTTTAGATATTGACACATTCCCATGATTCTAGGGAGACACAGAAAAATAAAAAGCCAAGAAAACCAGCATCAAGATGCTTCATGGGGCTAACACAGTGGCCACTGCAGGACACTGGTCTTTGCAGGTGACAACATCTAGCATCAATGTGAATCAACCACCCTGAAGTTGCTGCATCCTCTGTGTGGGGCTTGGGATTTTACCACTAAGCAAATTGGGTGCTCTGTTTCTGTCCCTGCAAATTCAAAGGTCAGGGCATGACTGGATTGTCCATGTGTAAGGCCTGAGCTACAGAGGCATAGAGAAGTGAACCTCTATAGTCTCTCTGATTTCCTGATGCTGAATGACTTCCTTTGCCACACAGTCTTACCATAGGGATTTCTCTTTATTTTTTCCTGTTTAAAAACCATTATAGATGGTTGTGAGCTGCCATGTGGTTGCTGGGGAATGAACTCTGGACCTCTGGAAGAGCAGCTAGTGCTCTTAACTGTGGGGTCATCTCTCCAGCACCCCCACAGGGATTTCTTAAGTAGTAGAAAGAGGTTGTCATTCAGGGGAGTCAAACAGGACCCCTGCTCGTTATAACAGGACGGATAGCAACTACATGGCTTCATGATCTATGCCTGAGAAAACTGGCGGGGGATATGGTGACTTTTTTCAAGTTTGCATAATTACTGTCAAAATTAAAATTAAATAAATTTGATTAAATGGAAGTAAATGAAAATAATCAGCACTGAAACCATCCAATTACACTTGAGTTTTCTTACCTGAAATGCCTGGGACTAGAAGTGTTTTAGAAGTTGGACGATATTTTTTCAGACTGTGGAATATTTTGTTTATATATAGTTGCAAACGGACAATGAAGCATGTTGGGTTGAGGTACACACATAAAGCAATTGTACACATTTATGCACTGTATACACCTTCCCCCCCCACTATATACATCTTATACACATGAACTGGGAGTAATCTTAATGCACCAACACTTTGATGACAACCTGTCACATGAGGTCAGGTGTGGAATTCTTGTGACATTCTTCAGAACTTAAAAATATTTGGATTTTTGGAGCATTTTACACTTGAAGGTTTTAGACAGGGGATGTTCACCCTCTCTCTGGTACTTTACCGCTGGTATGGGCTCTCTTTTATCTCAAGCATACCTCATTTTCTACTTTCAGATGCATTTGTTCAGACCTCTCCCTTCTTTCTTACCCAGCATGGGGATGAGGGAGGGAACTGTGCAGGGTGGAGGAAAAAGACCCTTGATTGCCTCTGTGCTGGCAGGCTTTGATGGTGGGGATTGCAGGATCACACCATCGGCAGACTCCTGCATCCGCACAGTGACACACCCTTGTCATGATGGAGGAGATGTGGTGAGTCCAGGCCACTGTGGACTCTGAAGCTTGAGGGATCAGAGGGCCAGCACTGGACACTCAGCGTTGCCAGGCAGTCAACACGGAGCCTTTCTCTGGGCACCCTTTCCTTAGTTTGATTTCCCACAATGTTTTGGCTGAGTATTTGTTTAGATCTCCTTGAAACCAGTTTTCCCAGGGCATTAAAAGTCACAGATTCTCCACCTGCAGGTTTTCAAACAAGTTCATATTGAAGTCGAATTCAAACAATTTAAACAACTGATCATCAGTGGGCCAAGCCCAGAAACCAACCATCTAACCAACTAACCAACCAACCAACAAAAACAAAAAAGTAACAAAGCTCTTCTCTTACTGTGATTTTTACTGAAAGCTTTAAAAGATACTGCACATGAGTACTTTTGCAGGCTTCTTACTGTAATTTTCTTTCCTGATTATTGTGATAGGTGTCTATAGAAACCTCCACAGTGTTGATGGGAAACACAGGTATTTAGCAAAGGTCTCTCAATGTTTTTCCTTCTCTTAGAAATAATTCAGTTCTACTGAAATAATCTAAGTGGGGGCTTGTTAAAATATAATTTGAATAGAAGAGTAAAATAATTTATAGTTCTATTGAGGGAAACATTTAATAGTTTCAAAACTGAGTTATAAAACCAGAGCATATGAAACAAATGCAGATTTAATCTTAGAAACCATTGTTCGGATGAATCAGCTTTGAGAATGATTTTATTTGCAGGCCAGTTAACACTTTTTCCGAAATATTCTCCTTTATCATTTAAAATTAATCCCTAAACATTTTTTCCCCTGAATTTCCCAGCTCCAGTTTATAAAGTTTACCTGTTTGGTTCAAACAAGCCGGGGGCACCAAACTGCTCGCTTAAACCTTCTTAGCACGGGAATCATCTAAAAAAAATCCTAAGGTCCACTTTCCATCTCTCCACCTGTCCGGACTTCAGTATACCTTACGATGTTTGTAATAGATTGTGCCTCGGGTTGCTGCTAGACATCTACCAACAACAGGAAGCTTGCCATGCCGTGCGGAGTCGGGCCCTTCATTGGAAAGCTAAAGTGGCTACCAATGCCCATGCTCCTGGAGAGCCCCCGACAGCCTCCTCGAGATTTCCATCTCCAGCACGAAACAGATTCTCCCTACTCCCTCGTCCACATGACAGCTTCTCAGGCATTCTGCCAGCAGTCACTCCCCAGCCTGTTATCTTTAGTACGGACTAAATATTGCTGCTTCTCCCCACTGCCCCTGAAGACACATCTTGGAACCCTTGCTGCTGCGTTTTCTGTCTTGAGAGTCCATGAGTTTTGAAATAGGGTTGCATATGCACCATGATGGGGTTCTTCTCTACTAGATAAATATTTCCTCCCTTACCATGCCTCCCTCCATCCTTTGTGGTTCAAAGATGAATGGGGGGAGGGGGTGAGGAATAGGTTCCAGTTTCTGGCTAACGTGTTTGGAGTGGCAAAAGTGATCCGAATGGCAGAAAGAACGTAGTCTCCACACCCCCTCTTAAATTATTAGTGGTTAACAACAGCTACCACTCTTTAAAGTGAAAAGAGAGAAAGTACAAACCATTACCATATTGGCTGAAAAAGTGATAGATTATTATAAATCTTTTGGTTAGCTGCCCTGGAAGAGAATACTTTTTTTTCTTTTGAAATAACTGTTACAATTCCAAAATTCTTTTTTTTTTTTTTTTTTGGTTCCTCGAGACAGGGTTTCTCTGTGGCTTTGGAGCCTGTCCTGGAACTAGCTCTTGTAGACCAAGCTGGCCTCAAACTCACAGAGATCCGCCTGCCTCTGCCTCCCGAGTGCTGGGATTAAAGGCTTGTGCCACCACCGCCAGGCTACAATTCCAAAATTCTATTCTAGTAACCAACCCAAGTTACAACAAGTGTTATATAAATAGTGATTTTATGGCAGTAATATTGATGAAAGGAAAAGAGTACAAAGGAAAATTGTCTGAATAATGGAAATACATGAAATTCAATTGTATGGACTCAATGGTGTATGTATAAGATGACAAGTACCCAAAGAAGCAGTGTAGAAAACTTTTATTTAGTATGTGGATGGTGACTGCAATATGAAAGGTAAACACATGGGTAAGACGTGGAGGGCACTGGGCGGTGGTGACGTACACCTTTGGTCCCAGCACTCAGTGAGTTCAAGGTCAGCCTGGTCTGCAGAGCGTGTTCTAGGACTGTTAGAGCTACACAGAGAAACCCTGTCTTGAAAAACCAAAACCAACCAAACAAACCAGCAAAAAGTTGAGAGCTGTGCAAAAACAATAATTATTATTGGAGTCTATTGATAGGTCTCTGAATTTACCTATTTGTTCTTGAAATTCGGCAGATGAAATAACTGGAGAATGATAATTTTGCTCGGGAAAGTATTAGTTCTTAACAGTTTGGCTCCATTGCTTTTGAGTCTGTCTGTGGTAAGGAAAAGTGTCATGGAAGGAATGTTCTGTGGAACCTGGCACAGAATGACTGGGACGTGTAAATGAAGGAGGGATGGCATTCCCAATATTCCCCCAGGAGCATGACCTCGGGTAGCAGAAAACAGCCGCAGGCCCTACCTCCCGAATACCCCACCATACCTCAACAGCACTATAGGCTGAAGAGCAAGTCAGACACACGGACTTCAGGGGACCCATTGAAAACAACATACAGTAGGTGGTACTTCCAATCCTTTGGCTGCCACCCTGCTGAATTTGTATTAAAACCTTTTAAAATTGTGAGGCTGATTTATATTTGCCTCAAAAGCATTATCAAAGTCTTTTGAGGGATGAACTGATGTCCCTTTCTTGAGCTGAATTTGTACAATAATTCAGATTGTGTAAACAGAAGCCGACCCATTTTTGTACTTATACCCAGCGTCACGTGGGCAGCGTGTGCCCTACCTACGAGCCTTTGCGTCATTACAAGAGTGAGTTAACATCATTGAGGTCTTAACAACAGGTATTTGCTCTTCAAATAATGTCAGTTTGCATGGGCTTTTTTTTTTTTTTGCTTAATGAGTATATTTAATGTATGAATAAAAGGTCACTCTACTCTTATGGCATCTGCTTGAAACAAATAGGGAATGTTGTAATACCAGTCGATCCTATGAGTCTCAGCCTATTACCACCGTCTTTTTCTAGAGAGCGAGTCGTTTGACTGGTAGCAATATTAAGTGACATGACAATGGCCAAGATCCTCCAAGGTGCACAGGGGCTGGGGCTGTGAAGGAAGAATGAGGCCTGCATAACACAGAGAACCATCTGTGAACCAGAGTTTCCCTTTCCTTTGTCAGCCAGCCGTAGAGAACTCCCCAGGAGCATGAGTTTGCTGTCTGAGAGAAGGCGGTGCACCAAGAGTGGGGACCATATATCACCCCCTTCCTCTTGGAACTCCCTTGCAACATCTTAAATAAAAATGTCAATTTTATAATTTAAAGGTGTGCCAGAAATAAATAAATAAGTGAGATGTGTTTGTTTGACTTTAAATGTCTAGATATTTCATAATACTTCTAAATCCAGTGCTTAAGAAAATAACCATGCCGGGCAGTGGTGGCGCACACCTTTAATCCCAGCACTCAGGAGGCAGAGGCAGGCTGATCTCTGTGAGTTCGAGGCCAGCCTGGTCTACAAGAGCTAGTTCCAGGACAGGCTCCAAAGCTACAGAGAAAGCCTGTCTTGAAATACCAAAAAAAAGAAAAAAAAGAAAGAAAGAAAGAAAGAAAACCATTATTCCTGAACATGAGGTCTAAACATGGAGTGGTTGATACACCTTCTGTCATTCACACCATGGGCGAAAACTGATTTTCCCTCTGCCAGCAGGTATAAATGACAACTCTGTTGTTAATCTGTACACTAGTAACTAGGTTTCCATTCATTCATTCTTTCACTCACTCACTCACTCACTAATTTTAAAGATAACGAAGTAATATATAATAAGACAAAGCAAAAGCTATCACTTTGAAGTCAGACAAGACAGACCAACAGAAGGAAAAGAGCCCAAGAGGGCTCCCGAGTCAGACACCCACTGGATCCTATGCTTGGGGATCCCGTAAAGACATTAAACTGGAAGTCATATAAGTGCAGAAGCCCCAAGCATGCTGCTTCAGTCTCTGTGAGTCCATGTCAGCTTTGTTCGTGCTGATTTAGAAGGCCTCATTTTCTTGCCCTCCCCACCGACTCTTTCCACCTCCTCTTCTGTGGCGTTCCCTGGGCTCTGTGGGGAGGGGCGTGAAGGAGACATCCCATTTAGGTCTGAGTGTTACAAGTTTTCTCAGTCTCTGCATAATGTCTGTGGGTCTCGCTACTTCTTCCCATCTTCCTCAGGAGGAAGCTTCCCTGATTTTGGCTGAACAAGGCACTGATCTATTAATATAGCAGAATATCTTTAGGGGTCACTTCATTTTTTCTTTTCTGGCTTTTTAGACGATTATTATTTGATTTTGCCCTAGGTGCCTGCCCATTTTTTTGGTCAACCCTGTGTTGGATGTGTACCACTCATGGTCCTTAAGTCAAATCAGACATTGGTTGGTTACTTCCACAAGCTTGTGCCACCAGTGCACTGGCATGTCTTATAGGTACTACATCATTGTAGATAAAGCGTGTGTGTTGGGGTTGGTGTTCATGTTCCTTTTTTTGATAGTGCGCAGAGTCCCTTCCTGTACTTTATTTAAAATTTGACAACAATAACAATTTTAAAATAGGAAAAATAGATTACTTTAAATCTTATTTTCCCCATTGTTAGTTTATTCTCTTATTAAATGTAATCATTTTGCTTTACAATATTTTTAATTATTTGAGTTACTTGTTTTTATTTTATGTGTGTGTGATTGTATGTGTGTATGTGCACTATGTGTGCGCTGCTCACGGAGGCTAGAAGAGGGCATTGGATCCCCTGGAATTGGAGTTACAGATGGTCAAAAACTGCCATGTGCCTGCTGGGGACCGAATCTAGGTCCCCTCAGCAAGTGCTTTTAACCGCTGGCTGAGCCATCTCTCCAGCCCCTTACTTCACTTTACTTATAAGAACATTTAGGTTTCTCACCTTCCTTTCTTTAACATCTACAAAGATTCACTAGAATGCTTTGTGACTGTAACAACATGAATAAACCCCGCAGAAGCACGTCCTTTTAAAAATTCTTTAGAAAATTTAAATTTGTGTGAGTTTGAAAACTCGCTATTTTCTGTAATATTAACAAGATGCCAATCATTCGCACTGATTGTTTAAAGAAGGAAACGGACATTCTTTACTCCCTTCTCACTGTCTGTGCCTGGGCGGATGAAGATCAATGTGTAGCATCGGTAAAGCCAGTAACTATTTCCTCCATGCCCGTGAGTCATG
Organism: Ondatra zibethicus; assembly: GCA_004026605.1. Classification (NCBI taxonomy): domain Eukaryota; kingdom Metazoa; phylum Chordata; class Mammalia; order Rodentia; family Cricetidae; genus Ondatra; species Ondatra zibethicus. The sequence goes on from PVIU01002312.1 coordinate 132,850, forward strand.
ATTTTAGCCTTAGACATGATGATTAAAACTATAACCCTGTATGTGAGGATTTACCTATAAAACTGGATGTAACACATCCCAACAAGACATTATGCTGAATGGCTAGAGAGGAGCAAGACTAACATATAATTCCATAATAGATGGTGCTAGGTGAAAGCCAGGCTTGTTCAGAGAGCGAGGAAGAAGGTAAATTAAGTAGGAAGGATGAGGAAATGAAAGTCTTGAAATAGAAAGCTTACTTTGGACGACTGAAGAAAAAGAGGAGAGCTTAAAGGCTGAGTCGCCTCAGAGCTGTGGTTAAGCCCGGGTGTTAGCATCAGCCATGTAAGACTGGGTGATTTACCGGTATAAAGGTGAGTATCGATAAAGAGGCTGATATGTTCGGGGTCTTGTAAAAACAAATAACAAAAAAAAAATGTTGAAAGAGTCTAAAACTAAACCAGTGATCAGTAGATTTTTAAAGTAATAGCAATATTTTAGGACAATTGCTGTGGCATCTAGGTCTGCAGAGTGACCATAGTGCCTAGGAAGCCATTGTGATGGAATGGATAGCATCACTGGGGGGACGCGGGCTACAGAAACCAGGAAAACAGGGGAGATTAGGATGTTTGGAGATAACAATGTATCCACAGCAAGTAATCTGAATAATTGATTGTTGAATTCTTAGCACCTGTAGAGGACTATGTAAGACTAGGCAGCTTAGTGAGCCCAGAGAGACGCAAAGGCAACTGTCCAGCATCTAGCTGAAAACTGGTCTCCACCAGAAGCAAAACACCAGGCTCAAGCACGTGCCATCCACAGACCAGAGAACAGAGCTCACGGTGATGCAAGCCAGAGTCTTCCCCCAAAGTTTCTCAAAGAGCTTGCATTGATGCAAATGCATATACACCCATGTCTAACATGCTGGATCAAAGGAGAGAAATGTAATTTGATTATACACAAGTCTGTTAAGTTTTCTTTGATTTATTTTTAATAAAAAAAACTATGAAGTACAAAGATACTTCTGCTGGGGCTATAGAGACCAGTCAAAATATCTCCGATTTCAGAGGCAAGTTTTTCTGAAGGTCTTTGTAGTATTATTTTCAACTTTGGAATAATGTAATTACTTTGCCTCTTACATTCTAGAAGTTAGCAGCTTTTTTTTTCTTTTCAATTATGTACTCAAACAAATACTTTTTGGCACATTCGTATATATTCTTCCGAACTCCTTGAGATTCATGTGCATTGGGGTCTGTCTGGCTCTGGTTTTGAGAACAGCTTTACAGTGTGAGCAGATGGCATTTGTACAAAGACACAATTAAGCAAGCTGAGTCTTAGGAAGGGTGTATTCGGGGCTTCTCTGATTTTAATCTGGAAACATCCTGCTTTTCTGTCAATGTAGGCTATGATAGCAGAGAAAGGGTACCTTTCTTCCTTCAGCTGTGCTGAACTATTTGATTTTTGTGACTGAAAATCTCTTTCTCAGGATATCAACCTTACAGGCTTCACAGTGCCATGACCCCATATGTGCTATTATAGGCGCATCAGAATGATGCCATGGATACAGGGTGTGCTATGCTGGCTTCTGTAGGAAAGCTATTAAAGAAAGAGTGCTATATATACAATAAATGTATATGAACAATGAATATATATAATAGTTGGGGATCTATCATAGGTGATAGAAACAATCAAACAGCTTATAAAACAGTCTTTATTCTAATGTAGTATTACTCTAATGTCATCTCTGAATTCACATGGGTGAAAATAGTTGCTTTTCCATAACTATATATATCAACTTATTTTGTAAGTATTCTAGGTGTTACCAGATAGGGGGAAAATCAGGTTATTAAAAGAATTAATGACAGAGTGTTCTAACTATGGCTTCTTTCTTAGAATCTGTTGCATGTCTTGTCCTGGGATACAAATAAAGAAAAGCTACTATTAGACTATTGAACTCCTTTGACCCAGCCTAACACAAGCATTTTCTCTTCCGTGGTTCTGAAATGATATGCTGGATTTTTACTAGCACTAAAAAGGACGCTGCCTTCAACAGTGGGGCCAAGCATGGTGGGGTGGTTTGCATAAATTCTCATAGCTACCAATAAGATTAAGCAATGCAGCAGAGGGTGAATCAATACAACCCTCTATTTTTTTAAAAATAAATTATGTGCAAGTAACCCGTGGAGTCTACAGTGTATCTAATGCTGCTGGGTGAGGTATGAGGATTCAGAGCTGTGTCCGTGGCCTTCCCCAGGCCAGCCTACCTCACAGACAGTGCTCAGAACATGAGGACTTGACGCGACTGAACCTATCATGGGGCAGCTCTCCTGGGAGGAAGCAAGGTTACGGAGTCCATCACAGATACATAAGGAATGACCCATTCTTATTCTTTGTTTGTTTGTTTGTTTTTAAAGACAGGGTTTCTCTGTAGCTTTGGGGCCTGTCCTGGAACTAGCTCTTGTAGACCAGGCTGGCCTCGAACTCACAGAGATCCGCCTGCCTCTGCCCCCCGAGTGCTGGGATTAAAGGTGTGTGCCACCACTGCCCAACTCTTCTGTTTTTTTGAGACAGAGATTCACTATTTACTTCTGGCTCTCCCCCACCTTGCTTTGTAGACCAGGCTGGCCTCAAATTCACATAGATCCACCTGTCTCTGCCTCCCAAGTGCTGGGATTAAAGGCATGCACCACCACAGCCCATTTTATGAATGACCCATTCTTAAGAAAATAAGAAGTGATATTTCCCCTTTCTTGGCTAGGCCAGGGCAGTCTCTTCTATTATAGTTAGGGACAACTGAGTGTCAAGGTTGAGCAAATAAGTGGGCTCCACAGGTAACTTCGGCCTGGTTAAAACTTTCCCCTCTGAGATCTGGAGTTCATCCTACCTGACTTTTTTCTGTCCCCTTTCACATCTGGTGGGCCTATATCTAGGTCTGGAACACTCTCTGCTTCCTGGTCTCTCCACCCTTCTCATGCTTCGGTGTGTCCCTGGTTTGTCTGTGCTGTCTGTGCATCAGTCCCTCAGGAAACTGTTCTGTCCTTTGTGGGTAGAGCAACACACAACTCTATTGTCAACACACACAAACCTTGGCTGTTTGTCTGTGTCCTTCATGGTCATGATGGTGGCTTCTCTTCCTGTCACCTTAGGTTCTCCAGAGAAAATTGAGATCTCATCAGACTTAGGGGTTGAGGAAGGCTACTTTAGGGGCAATCCTTAGTGAGGTGTCACCAAAACATGATTGAAAGAGTTGGTGGCCCCATCAATTGAGAGAGGAGGGAGGGCCTCACTGAGTATGGCAAGCAGGAGGATCATCAAAGTAAGGTTCTAGAAAAAAAATGGAGGTGTGGCTTTGGAAGAAACAGGCATTGCAATAATTGTGCTTACTTTCAAGGCTTAGCCAGGCAAGATCGCTGTTCACAATTCTGTGTCTTTGGCTCCATACTTGCCAAAACTTTTTAATTTAATGTTTTCTTGGTATGTCTAAACAAAACAAATACTTACAAAAGATCTAACAAGCTGCATTGTGAAATGTGGTGGTTTGAATAGGAATGGCTCCCACAGACTCTTGTTTGAATGTTTGGTCATAGGCAGTGGCTCTATTAGGAAGGTATGGCCTTGTTGGAGTAAGTGTGTCACTAGGGAGTGGGCTTTGAAGTCTCAGAAGTTAAAGTCAGGCCTAGTGGTTCAAAGTCTCTTCTTGCTGCCTTCAGATCTGGATGTGGCTGCCTCCCCAGCACCATGTCTGTCTGCTGTATCATGGTCCCCTCCACGCTGACAATGGAATAAGCCTCTGAACTATAAGCCAGCCCCAGTTAAATGTTTTCCTTTATAAGAGTTGCCATCGTCATGATGTCTCTGCACAGCAATAGAAACCCTAACGAAGGCCTGGTGGTTTATTTTTAGGCCAGCAATGATTAACTTGATTTTTTTGTGTGTTTTCTTAGCTCCACTGACAATTGTACTGGGATTTGATCCTTCTACAGGATTTTTTTGGGGGGGCAGGGGCTTGTGCATATGACCTTTCTGTTGCAAGCAAGCTGCGAGCTCAGAGTTGAGAGTCAGAACACTGACTCTTTACAAAGGATGTGAGCAGATGCAAAGGCTTAGCTTTCAATATAGAAATTCAAATGGAATGAGGCCTAGAAGCAGAGAGAAGCTAGGAAGAGGTGGGTCCTTCAGAACTGGTTCTTCTGCCAAATCACAACTCCCTACTTTGCTTTGTCTCAGTGTCCTCTGGTCCTCTTCTTTGCCCTCCTGGATTCTGGATTTAAATGTTCTTTAATCCCATAACAGATCAATCCCGAACACTGTGCTTAAGCACAGATACATAAGCATATTCATTTGCTCTGTCTCATTGCAGAGGGCGGGTGGGGATTAAACGGAAATAGAGGAACAGAATGTGTGTGTCAGTGATACGGGCTTTTGTACAGGAGTTGCCCCTCATTTGCTCGGCTATATTAATTGATGTTTGTGTCTTTCTTCAGGGCTTGGCCACATCACTGTACTTCATGTCTGTTGCCTGTCTCCCCATATGTCAGTACCTTCCCTCTGTTACACCTGATGGCTGACCCTGTGAGATTGTCTCTTGTTCTCAAGGATTTGGAGGCACAGACATTTTCTGGTACAACTGCGGGCAAAATACCATTCGTGTATTCGTGTCATAATTCACTCCGACACATTTCTTTATGTGAGCCCCGATACGACATGTCAAGTTTGAACATGCACGGGGCATTACTGTTGATCCACGCTGCATGTCTCTGTTCATCTGCGTCTTTGGAAAGCAACGCTGACAGTTTGAAAAGCAGATACGTGTCTCTAGGAGTAGACTCAGAACAGAGGTGGCGCAGGCCGTGTAGGCTACGGAAAATTCCTGTGACCTAACAGGTGGGTTTGCAGAGAGCTGGCTCAGATTTCAATCTGGTCCTTGATGGCAGGCATTCGTCATTCACTGTGTGTGTCCCTTGTTCACCCTTGTGTGCTCAGCTTTGAGTTTATGTTGCTTAGTCAGAATGAAAGCAAACCGCATTCAAGTAAACCATATCAAATCCAGCAAATGATGTCTGTCTTTGGAGCCCTTGAAATCCCGGTCAAGACAAACGCTAGTCAAGCAGACAGTGAATTTTAGCAGTGTTATGAAGGACACTCAGAGGCCCTCAGTAACCTCTGTTCACAATTAAAAAACTTCAATAAACCTCCTGTCCCCTATAGTGAAGAAATGTAATGGCAATTTAGGGACATGTTCTGTAATTTAAATATAAATACAAACTGTTTTTTAAGACCTGGGAGATGAAAGTTGTGGAGAGCATGGAGACCCCATGGTCAGAGCAAAGTGGTTCCTGTCTCAGTGGCCAGAACAGGGAGCAGCCACAGTTGGAGCAGGCTAGACACTTCCACACTTCAGCAGAGAAACTAAAAAAGAGTCAAATAGAAAAAAAGTAATGTGATGGGGAAAAAAATTGAGAGCAACTGAGCAATTGAACTATAGTGTGCTTTAACCCCCCCCCCCAAGAAAAGTCTGTGCTTGTTTTGAATTTCTCACTTTGGGCTTTGGGGACAATGCAGTACTTGTGGGAACACGGGGGCTTGAGAAGAGGGTGGTGGGAAGGGAAGGGACCCCCACTTGTTCAGGGCTGCTTATTTCTCCTATAGTGTTCCCTTTGCTATTGCAGATGTATGTCAAAGGCCAGTTTGCTCATTTTAAGGCATGGCTCTACATAGGAGGTATGAAGATGTGTGCTGTTCTATCATAGTCTGTTTAATTTCCACGTTCTTCATAGTGTTCATTGTGTCCCAGGTGGTAAAATATTAAATGGACTAATGAGTATAGTGGCTGGCGTGACCTTCAGACTGTGGAATAACAGCTGCCCCTGTGTGGGGGCCTGTGTCTGTGTGTATGTCTCTGTATGAGTGTGTGCGTGTGTGAATGTGTATGTGCATGCACACACATTCACACACACACACACACACACACACACACTCATATGTTCACATGTGTGAGGTACACATAGTCTCACATCCATATGACTGCTGAGGCCAGAAGTGGCCATCAGGCGTCTTCCTTAATCACTTTCCAGCTTGCTATTACAAAAAGAGTGCCGCTTATCCCAGAGTTTGGCGATCAAGAGTGCCGCTTATCCCAGAGTTTGGCGATCCAGCTAGAATGTCTGCAATGATTCCCTTGGATCCCCCTCTCTGCCTTCAGTATTGGGATTACAGGTGTATAGACAGTAGTTGCAGGAGTTAGAATGAGGTAGATGGGTTCTTACCTCTTGAAAGATTGCTAACCTATGCCAATCCCTTAAGTAGAATTATTTCCTGAGAAATTATTGCCCGCTGCCCATATGTGTGCCATTTACCAGTAGGACGGAGAAGGCTTGCCTTGACCTCACTGTCTCATGGTACTCTCTGCCCTTGGACACTGGCTTTTCTACTTTACTGAGTTCAGTAAAATCTGTTTATAGAAAAATTCCATTATAAATTCAATATTGACACTTTAAAACTAAGACCCTTTAAACCAAAACATTTTTGATATATGATTGGCTGAAATCTGTAGCTAAGAACCCTGGTGGATACACAGAGCCACCTGTATCATGTACCAGCAATACAACCCTCCAGATGCGAGGCTAGGGCCATAGTTAGTGGCTTTCTGCAAGTACAAGGACCTGAGTTCAAATCTCTAGCACCCACCTCAAAAGTTGGGCATAGCTACTCTGGTCTGCAATCCCAGAATTGGCAGGTAGAGAGGAAAGGATCCTGGGAACACCCTGAGGAGCAAGACTAGCCAAGAGGGCAAACATACACACACACACACACACACACACACACACACACACACACACACACACACCACACTGGGATACATTAGAAATATAAACCTCAGATTATGTCCACAATAATTTTTAGAAAGGGTTTTCCATGTGTTTTCTTCGGAAAAAGGAAATCAGCAATTTCTGATCAACTTCAACATGAAGACAAAATTGGCTTTAATGATCACCTCTGGAGCAGAAACAGTTAACCTTGTTCCTGTCTGCAATTTTCTGTATTAGCTTTCTTTCTTATCTCGCTGTGGGAGTGGCTGCTTATAAGTAGTTGGACCGCCTGGGTCCTGCAGCTGACTCTGTAATCTGCCTCCTTTCTTTGCAACCCGCAGATAAAATAGAGTATTCAGAAAAAAAGACAGCGAAACTTCTGCCCTCTGTTAGCTCTTCCAGGGAGAAAAGAAAGAAAGAAAGAAATCACAGGCCTGCTTTTAAAAGCCCCTTACAAAAGAGGCCAGCACTCTAGAGACTGTTAATTTGTTGCCGATGTTTTAATTTTTATGTGTGTTTCTGCCGTGTGTGTCCAAGAGGCCCACAAGAGGGCTGAAGTCACAGACTGCGGTAAGCCATCTGGCCTGGATGTTAAAACCAAACTCAGGTCCTCTGGAAAAGCAGTCCAGAACCTCTGACTCATCTCTCCAGCACATCCCCCTTTTCTTATTTTTTAAAGATACATTTATTTTATTTTATGTGGATGAATGTTTGCCTGCATGTACCTATGTGCACCGCATGTTTGGCTGGTGCCTGTGGAAGCCACAAGAGGGCACTGGGTCCTCTGGAACTAGAGTTACAGGTGGCAGGGAGCCTTCCTGTGGGTGCTGGAAACTGAACCTGAGATCTCTAGAACAGAAGCGCTCTTAATGACTGAGCTATCTCACCAGCCCCTACTTTATTATTAAGCAAAAGAATCACTTACCTAATGTGTATGATGGTTAAAAGCAGAAGTTGGGCTAATGAGCTGCGTCTGCAGATGAGGAAATTATGGACAAATAAGAAATAGAGAAGGTAGTTAGTGTCTGTTTATGCCATATAGATCAAGATCTAGAAAAGTATACAATGCAAAGCATCCATGTTTTCAAGACGCACCATGCCAACAGCATATCTGTATGCACCTTTTGTCAAGATGCCCCTCTGAGTTTCATGTCCTTGGTAAACATGCGATTTTTAGTATAGCAAGTGCCTCCAAATGAGGGAGACCATGTGATTTACATTTCTGAAGCTAACTTAATATACTTAATACAATTATCTCTAGTTACATCCTTTTGCCTTCAGACCACATAACTTCATTCATTTGTTTTTTGTTTTGTTTTGATGTTTGTTTGTTTTTGTTTTGTGACAGGGTTTCTCTGTGTAACAATTCTGGCTGGCCTGGAACTCATCGTGTACTAGATCAGGCTGGCCTTGAACTCAAAGATCCACCTACCTCGCCTTCACGTGCTGGGATTAAAGGTGTGTACCACCATCACCCAGCTGACTTCATTCTTTATGGATGAGAAAATTCCACTGTGTATAAACCGTATTTCCTTTATCTGTGCCTATGTCTTGAACTCCCAGTTTGGTTCCATAATTTAGCCATTGTGAACCATGCTGCAGTAAACAGTGATGTGTAAATGTCTCTTTGGTATGTTGACGTGGAGCCTCGGGGGTCAATATTAAGGAACAATATAACTGAGTCACATGGCAAGGCAGTTTAGGATTGAAAAACATGACCGCCTTCCACATTCGAGTGTCACCTCTAGGTATTGTCATTTGTGAGAGTCCGAAGCAACAGGTTGTCATAAACACTGTACTTTCTCAGCAAAACACATGGAGATGATTGAAACATTGTGGGGATTAAATATCTCAGCCCTTTACGCATCATATATGAACATGGAAAGCCAACTAACATAAATGTTTCCAGTGTATAAGCAATATCTTAAATAATGAAACATCCCTTAGCTCAAGCCAGGGCTCCCCTGGGGATGTTGTCAGTGAGGATGTGGGCCCACTGATAGGTCTCCCATGCTCAGGTTGCTCCTGCTGGCCCCTGTAATGCTGTGTCTTCCCTTTATCCTCCCTAAAACTGGAGGGCACTGAGGCCCAGGTTTGCTTTTAAGCGAGAGTGGCAGGTTGCTTGTACCACTTTGTCCCAGTAGAAATCCTCCTGGGGGTTTATTACAAAATATTTGTCTCTGTTTTTATGAAGAGTAGTTCCAATACATTGTGGGAGTAGACTACACTGTGTAGAAATGGGTAGAGGCCAGACTCATGAGAGCCATTGCAGAGGGATCTATTACACTTCATATTGGCAAAGTCCAAATATCAAACAATCCACCCACATTTCTCATAACGTTGTCTTCAGTTGCTATGCCATATTATGGGCTTACAGTAAATGTTTTGGTCTGTATTGAAACAGCAGCAAATTAAACCATGTATATTTTTCACTTGGAGAAATGACACCATGCAGTTGAAAATGATCATAATTCCATTTAACTTACAGATGCCAGTGTTTAAGAAAGAACTTATGGGCGTGAGTTCCTACAGGTTGACTAGTTCCCTTGGGTAATATCACAAATAAGGAAAACTATTGTTTAGTATGAAGTCTTTGCCAGCTGTCTCAAGATAAAGGGAAGAGAAACAGTCAATAAGCAGAAGCAAAATCAAACATTAAGAAAAACCTAGGTGAGGATCTTTTCCCACTCTGTACACTGCTGTTTTTGTCTTGTAGACTGTGTCCTTTGATTTACAGAAGCTTCTCAGCTTCAGGAGGTCCCATTTATTAATTGTTGATCTTAGTGTCTGTGCTACTGGGGTTATATTTAGGAAGTGGCCTCCTGTGCCAATGCATTCAAGTGTACTTCCCACTTTCTCTTCTATGAGGCTCAGTGTGGTTGGTTTTATGTTGAGGTCTTTGATCCATTTGAACTTGAGTTTTGTGCCTGGTGATAGATATGGATCTATTTTCATTCTTCTGCATGTTGATATTCAGTTATGCCAGCACCATTGAAGATGCTTTCTTTTTTCCGTTTTATAATTTTAGCTTGCTTGTCAAAAATCAGGTGTCTGTAGGTGTGTGGATTGATATCAGGGTCTTTGATCCTGTCTGTTTTTGTGCCAATACCAGGTTGTTTTCATTACTGTAGCTCTATAGTAGAGTTTGAAGTCTGGGATTGTGATACCTCCAGAAGTTCCCTTATTATACAAGGTTGTTTTGGCTATGCTGAGTTTTTTGCTTTTCCATATGAAGTTGAGTATTGTTCTTTCGAGGTCTGTGAAGAATTTTGCTGAGATTTTGATGGACATTGCATTGAATCAAGATTGCCATTTTTACTATGTTAATTCTACCTACCCAAGAGCATGGGAAATCTTTCCATTTTCTCGTGTCTGCTTCTATTTCTTTCTTCAAAGTTTAAAGTTCTTGTCATACAGGTCTTTCACTTGTTTGGTTAGTGTTACCCCAAGATATTTTTATGGTATTTGTGGTTATTGTGAAGGGTGATGTTTCTCTGATTTCATCTGTATAAAGGAGGGCTACTGATTTTTTTTTTTTTTTTTTTAGTTTTGTATCATGCTAAATGGCAGCCTACAGATTCGGAAAGGATCTTCACAAACCCCACATCAGACAGAGGCCTGATCTCCAAAATATACAAAGAACTCAAGAAACTTGACATCTAAAGAACAAATAATCCAATAAAAAAAATCCATTGGTCAACTTGTTTGATTTTATGCTAATACCAAGTTGTTTTCATGACTGTAGCTCATAGAATTTGATATCAGGGATGGTGATGCCTCTGGACGTTCCTTTATTATACAGAACTGTTTTGGCTATCTTGGGTTTTTTGTTTTTCCATATGAAGTTGAGTATTGTTCTTTTGAGGTCTGTAAAGAATTGTGTTGGGATTTTGATGGGAATTGTATTGAATCTGTAGATTGCTTTTGGTAGGAGCCAATTTTATTATGTTGATCTTACCTATCCAAGAGCATGGGAGATCTTTCCATTTTCTGATATCTTCTTCAATTTCTTTCTTCAAAGACTTAAAGTTCTTTTCAAACAGGCCTTTCACTTCTTTGGTTAGTGTTACCCCAAGATATTTTATGTTATTTGTAGCTATTGTGAAGGGTGATGTTTCTCTGATTTCTTTCTCAGCTTCTTTATCATTTGTATATAGGGGGCTACTGATTTTTTTATAAAATTAATTTTAGCAGTTTCTTCCTTTTTTTCTTTTTTCTTTTCTTAAACCATATATATATATATATACATATATATATATTTAAGATTTATCTATTTATTGTGTATACTGTAGTCTGCCTGTAGGCCAGAAGAGGGCAATAGATCTCATTACAGATGGTTGTAAGCCACCATGTGGTTGATGGGAATTGAACTCAGGACCTTTAGACAAGCAGGCAGTGCTCTTAACCACTGAGCCATCTCTCCAGCCCTACTGATTTTTTTTAGTTGATCTTGTATCCTTCCATATTACTGAAGATGTTTATCAGCTGTAGACATTCCCTGGTACAATTCTTGGGGTCACTTACATATAATATTATATCTTCTGTGAATAGCGAAAGTTTGACTTCTTCCTTTCCATTTGTATCCCCTTGATCTCCTTTTATTGTCTTATCGCTCTAGCTAGAACTTCAAGAACTCTGTTGAATAGATATGGAGAGAATGGACAGCCTTGTCTTATTCCTGATTTTAGTGGAATTGATTTGAGTTTCTATTTCATATGATGTTGGCTGTTGACTTGCTGTATATTGCTTTTGTCATGTTTAGATATGTTCTTTATATCCATTATCTCTCCATGACCTTTATTATGAAGGGGTGTTGGATTTTGTCAAATGCTTTTTCAGCATTTAATGAGATCATCATATGGTTTCTTTCTTAGTTTATTTATATAGCTGATTACTGGTGTAGGAGGGTCCTTCTGTATTTGGGTTGCTTTTATTGGTTAATAAAGAAACTGCCTTGGCCTTTTGATAGGGCAGGACTTAGATAGACAGGCAAAAGAGAACAGGATACTGGGAAGGGGACAGAGTTAGAGAGAGCCACCTGCCATGAAGCTCCCAGGTCAGACACGCTGAATCTTTCCTGATAAGCTACGACTCGTGGTGACACACAGATTATTAAAAATGGGTTAAACAAATATGTGAGAGTTAGCCAATAAGAGGCTAGAGCTAATGGGCCAGGCAGTATTTCAATGAAAACAGTTTCTGTGTAATTATTTCGGGTATAAGCTAGCCAGGCACCTGGCCGTGGGAGCCGGGTAGCCCCCGGGACCAAAAGCAGGCCCGCACGCCTCTTGCAACAGATTACATTGATAGATTTTTGTATGTTGAGCCATCCCTGCATCTCTGGAATGAAGCCAACTTAACCATGGTGGGTGATTTTTTTTTTTTAATGTGTTCTTGGATTCAATTTGCCTGTATTTTCTTGAGTATTTTTCCATCACTGTTCATGAGGGAGATTGGTCTGTAATTCTCTTTCTTGGTTGAATCTTTGTGTGATTTTGGTATCAGGGTAACTGTAGCCTCATAGAAAGAGTTTGGCAATGTTCCTTCTGTTTCTATTGTGTGGAATGCTTTAAGGAGTATAGGCTCTTCTTTGAAGTTCTGCTAGTATTCTGCACTGAAACCATTGGGCCCTGGGCATTTTTTGGTTAGGAGGCTTTTGATGATAGCATCTATTTCCTTACAGCTTATAAGTCTATTTAAGTTGTTCACCTGGTCTTGATTTGATTTTGGTGTGTGGTACCTATCCAGAAAATTGTCCATTTCTTTTACATTTTCCAATTTTGTGGAGTACAGGTTTTTGTAGTGTGATCTAATGAATCTCTGGATTTCTTCAGTGTCTGTTGTTATGTCCCCCTTTTCATTTCTGATTTTGTTAATTTGAATTTCTCTCTCTGACTTTTGACTAGTTTGGATAAGGATTTGTCTATCTTGTTGATTTTCTCAAAGAACCAGCTCTTTGTTTCATCGATTCTTTGTATTGTTTTCTTTGTTTCTATTTTATTTATTTCAGCCCTCAATTTGATTATTTCCTGTCATCTACTCCTCCTGGGACAGTCTGCTTCTTTTTGTTCTAGAGCTTTCAGGTGTGCCGTTAAGTCACTAGTGTGAGCTTTCTCCACTTTCTTTATGTAGGCACTTAATGCTATGAACTTTCCTCTTAGCACTGAGCACTGCTTTCATAGTGTCCCATAGGTTTGGGTATATTGTGCCTTCCTTTTCATTAAATTTTAGGAACTCTTTAATTTCTTTATTTCTCCCTTAACCTAGGGGTGATGTAATTGAGCACTACTCAATTTCCATGAATTTTCAGGCTTTTTGCAATTAGTGTTTTAGTTGAATTCTAATTTTAATCCACGGTGATCTGATAAAATACAGGTAGTTATTCCATTTTTTAAAAAAAAATCTGTTAGGTTTGCTTTGTTACTGAGAATGTGGTCAATTTTAGAGAAGGTTCCATGAGGTGCTGAGAAGAATGTATATTCTTTTGTGTTTCAGTGAAATGTTCCATGGATGTCTGTTAAGTCTATTTGAGCCACAGCATCTGTTTGTTCTCTTATTCCTCTGTTAAGTTTCTGTCTGGTTGACCTGTCCATTGGGGAGAGTGGATGTTGAAGTCTCCTACTATTAGTATGTGGGGTTTGATGTGCAAGTTAAGCTTTAGTAATGTTTCTTTTACATATGTAGGTGCTTTTTCTTGGGGCATAAATGTTCAGTATTGAGACTTTATCCTGATGGATTTTTCCTGTGATGAGTATGAAGTGTCCTTTCCCATCTCTTCTGATTGATTTTAATTTGAAGATTATTTTGTTAGATATTAGGATAGCTATACCTGTTTGTTTCTTGAGTCCATCTGATTGGAAAATCCTTTCCCATCCCTTTATTCTGAGGTAATGTCAATCTTTGGGGTTGAGGTGTGTTTATTGTATACAGCAGAAGGATGGATCCAGCTTTCATATCCATTCTGTTAGCCTGTGTCTTTTTATAGGTGAATTTAGTTCATTGATATTAAGAGATATTAATGACCAGTGATTGTTATTTCCTGTTATTTATTGGTGGTAGTGTTTGTGTTTCCCTTCTTTTTTTTAATATTTATTTATTTATTATGTATACAATATTCTGTCTGTGTGTATACCTGTAGGCCAGAAGAGGGCACCAGACCTCATTACAGATGGTTGTGAGCCACCATGTGGTTGCTGGGAATTGAACTCAGGACCTCTGGAAGAGCAGGCAATGCTCTTAACCACTGAGCCATCTCTCCAGCCCTGTGTTTCCCTTCTTTGGGGTTTGTTGGTGTGAGGTTATCTGTTACCTGTGGTTTTTTGGGGTACAGTTAGCTTCCTTTGGTTGGAGTTTTCCTTCTAGTACTTTTTGTAAGGCTGGATTTGTGAATAGGTATTGTTTAAATTTGGTTTTGTCATAAATATCTTGTTTTCTCCATCGATGGTGGTTGAGAGCTTTTCTGGGCATAGTAGTCTGGGCTGGCATCTGTGGTCTCTTAGTGTCTGCAGCACATCTGTCCAGGATTTTCTGGCTTTCACAGTTTCCATTAAGAAGTTGGGTGTAATTCTGATAGGTCTGCCTTTGTATGTTACCTGGCCTTTTTCCTTTGCAGCTCTTAATATTCTTTTTTTTTTATTTTGTATGTTTTGTGTTTTAATTATTATATGGCGAGGGAACTTTTTTTTTTTTTTAAATCCAATCTATTTGGTGTTCTGTAAGCTTCTTGTACCTTCACAGGCATATCCTTCTTAGGTTGGAAAACTTTTCTTCTATGATTTTGTTGTATATATTTTCTGTGCCTTTGAGCTGCAGTTTTTCTCCTTCCTCTATCCCTATTATTCTTAGGTTTGGTCTTTTTATATTTCCCCAGATTTCCTGGATGTTTTGTGTTAAGAATTTGTTAGATTTAGCATTTTCTTGGACCGATGACTCTAATTCCTCTATAGTATCTTCAACATTTGAGATTCTTTCTTCTGTCTCTTGTATTCTGTTGGTTATGCTTGCATCGGTAGTTCCTGTTCATTTACCCAGATTTTCCATTTCCAGAATTCCCTCCATTTGTGTTTTTTTATTGCCTCTATTTCATTGTTCAAGTCTTGAACTGTTTAAACTGCTTGCTTCACCTATTTGATTGTTTTTATTTTAAGAGATTTATTGATTTCTTCCAATTTCTTGTTTGCCTTTTCCTCCATATCTTTAAGGAAATTTTTCATTTCTTCTTTAAGGTTCTCTATCATCTTCATAAATGTTGTACAGAGGTCACTTGTTGGTTTCTGGCCACCCAGCTAGCTTAGACCTGAAATAACCACACAGAAACTGTATTAATTAAATTACTTCTTGGCCCATTAGCTCTAGCTTCTTATTGGCTAACTCTTATATTAATTTATCCCATTTCTATTAATCTGTGTATCACCATGTTGCTGTGGCTTACTGGGTAAAGTTCACAGTGCCTATCTCCAGTGGCTCCATGGCTTCCTTCTGACCCTGCCCTTCTTCCTCCCAGCATTCAGCCTAGCTATTCCTGCTTACCTAATATCTGCCTTGCTATAGGTCCAAAGCAGTTTCTTTATTCATTAATGGTAATCACAGCACACAGAGGGGACTCCCACATCATTTAAGATCATTTTCTTCTGCTTCTTTTGGGTTAGGATGATCAGGTCTTCTTGTTGTATGAACTGGGTTCTGGAGTTATCGTATTGTTTTTTAGGTTGCTGCATTGGCCCATACCCATCTCTTCCTCCAGTGCTGGCAGTGTCTTTGCCTTTGGTCTAATCCTTGCACTTGCTGCTTGTGTCTTAGGGAGCTGTTGTTAGTCTTCTCTGTACAGTTGCTGTCTGTGTCTCAGGGAGTTGCTGAGGTCTCTCTTGGCCCGCTCTCTTGGTCCACTCTGTGCAGCGGTAGCCTGCTCTTCAGAGTTCCTCTGAGATCACAGGGGATGGGTGGGTTTGAGGATGGAGTGGGCCTTGTATCTTTCAGGGTCTGATTAATGGGGGAGGGGGACATGTTGGAGCAGCCTACCTGCAGGAAGCTTGCCTGCAGGCTGGCTGGTGAAGCTGAGGCGGGTGAGGGAGGAGTCCTGGGTTTTGCCCCTGCTTGGTAGGCCTAGAGAGTGGGATGCCCAGCTGACTGGTTGATCACTCACCTCTTGGTCAGCTCTGTGCAGTTGAAGCCTATTCTTCAGAGTTCCACTGAGATCACAGGGGATGGGTAGGTTTGGAGCAGAGTCGAATAACAGAATCTTTTAAGTTTAAGAACAACATGTTATTTGCTTTTGTTTCATTATATAATATAGGAAAATCCAGTGTAATAGAAATCTCTCAACAAATACAAAAACTGTATGGTTTTAGGATGTTTTTGAGGGCAGTATCTAAAAACATCTAAGGCACGAAGGGCATTATCTGAAAGGTAGTTGATTTTTGAACCATCTTGGATTGACTCTCAGCAATAGGTTAGCAAAACAGATGTGACAAGGATAGAGGACCTTTGGGGACCAGTTGAGCTTCCAGAAATGATTTAATCTCTAGCCACAAAAGAAAGAAGTTCAGGGGCATTTTAAAACAAATCCAGGCAGCAGCAAAAGCATTAATCGTGACCCAAGGACAAGAGGTGTTTTCTGGCCTGGATATGTAGATTGTGCCTTCCTGTGAGTCTGGGATTCATGTATCAAAGCTTCCCAGTTTAAGTGTAACCACCAAGCTGTTGGGGGTTAGTGAATATGAGATGTGTTGATACACATCTCCAAGATTTCATTGCTAGAGATGTAAAGAAATTTAAGTCTAGTCCAGGAATTAAGGCATCGATGGAAAGTCTCTGTGTCTTTCAACAGTTTCCATTCTGATGAAATCGAGTCTTCTCGGGAGGTAGATGGGGCCATGGAGCACGGCAGCCGAGGCAGCGACTAAAGTGGCATTAACTGGAAAGGGAGTCTGAAGGGACGTCTCACATCTGTGCAGGAGAGGTAGTTACAGAAAGCTGGATTAAGTGATGCTTTCTGTGTCCGGATTGAGAAAACGAAAAGTTAAACCTCCACAAAGTAGCAGCAGTTATCTTTTGACCATTTTTGATAAATAAGTCTCCATGCTTTCCTTAATGAAGAACAAGATATTGTAAAAAAAAAAAAAAAAAACCAAAAAAACAAAAAAACATTCGAAGGTATTTAAACGACATGAAAGACTCCCCACGGGAGAAGCAATGAGACATAAAGTGATAGTGGGATGTGACTAGGATCTGAGTTCGAGTAAGCAGGATGTGAATAGGTGCCATTTCATTAAACCCGTGCTCACGGGGAGAGGAGAGAGACAGTGCTAAGACCTAGTGATCTGGAACAAGAGGCTCTGGTGACGAAACAGGACACTGCATAGGTAGATTTGGGGTTCTTTTATATAAGGTGGATGTGAGGAAGCCGAGGAAATTTAGTCTTTTCACTGCAGAAGTTCCCAGAGGGATCAATAGGAGTGATCAGCAAAGTGAACCACAGGAATGGGGTACAGTACGAAGGAGCCTACTAGACTACTATTAGGCCTATGAAGATAAACATAGTAATGGCAGGTATCTGACCAACTTTAACCTACAGAAAGACTTTTAATATGCTTCCAGCTAGTAAGGCAAAGAATCAGTGATATTTATATTTGACCAATCAGCAATGTTTTTAAGCTTTCTTTTTATTTATTCTTTGTGTCTTTCATATTGTGCATCTTAGTCTCATTCATTTCCCATCCCTTCTTATCTACCCTTTGCCTTTACAACTCCCACGACAAATAAAATAAAATTAAAAGAAAAAAAAAAGAAAGGAAAAGAAAAGGAAAAAAAAGATCGATTCTGGACCTTTACAGAGATTTCTTTTGGATATCCTATTATTGCCCTGTGTGTGGAGATGGCCACTTGCTGTGCTGAGCAAGGGGCAGGGCCTGTTCTCCTGCTTTCACATCCTCAGGGTTGACTCTCCCACATCCACACCATCAGGACCAGCTCTCCATGTTGCCCAGGTGAGGTGCAGGGGCCACTCTCCCGAGTGCTGGAGCTGGTAAGGGGCAGGGAGAGTTCTCCAGTTCTCTGACCTCAGGGCCAGCTCTCCCACGAGGCCAGCTAGCCCATTCTCACACCCTCAGGGGCAGTTCTCCCCCACCCACACCATCTGGGTCAACTCCACTGTGCTGCCCAGGGGAAGAGCAGGGCTCACTGTCTTAGAGTGCTGCTGCTAGTAAGTGGGAGGGACTGCTGCCTCTGTCACAGCGACAGCAATGCTTTATATTGGACTAGAGATACAGATAGAGATAGATAATGGTAGATAGATAGATGATAGACAGATAGATAGATAGATGATAGATAGATAGATGACATATAGATAGATAGATGACAGATAGATAGATAGATAGATGACAGATAGATAGATAGATAGATAGATAGATAGATAGATAGATAGATAGATGACATATAGATAGATAGATGACAGACAGATAGATAGATAGATAGATAGATGACAGATAGATAGATAGATAGATAGATGACAGATAGATAGATAGATAGATAGATAGATAGATAGATAGATAGATGACATATAGATAGATAGATGACAGACAGACAGACAGATAGATAGATAGATAGATAGATAGATAGATGACAGATAGATAGATAGATAGATAGATAGATAGACAGACAGACAGACAGGTAGCAGGTAGGCAGACAGACAGGTAGATAGATGCCTGATTTGTAAAATGATGCCGTAACATCTAGAAATAAGAAAAAGCAATAATTCCAAGTGCCATCATTTGAGGTTTATTTAAAAGTCCATTTCTAAGTACTTTATGTAGAAGCATGAGTGGAGATGTGTGACGGGAGCTCGGGTCAAAGCCAGGGATGACAAAGTAGGGGTGAGAGCTCGCCTTACAGTTAGAAGCCTGGAGAGGTCGGACAATAGGATTTTTGAGGAAGAGGGGAGAGAATAAGATGAGCGATGTATCTTCACCATGAGGAGTATGTTGCCAATCGGTTGTCAGAAATGGAAGACGAAACAGACTGATTGGGTGAAACCCCAGAGGAAGCAGAGTGAACACTCTTCCGTGGACTCAATGATAAGCTGCTTCACAGTGTAAGGAGAGGCCAGTTCAAGAGAGGAATACAGAAGCAAGAATGTTCAGAAAGCAGGCGTATATGGATAAATGGTTGCGGTTGTATAAACTTCTATACAGTTCAGGATTCCCTTGCCTAGGAATTGGTGCTGCCCACAGTGGGCTGTATCTTCCTCTGTCAGTTAAGCATTAAGACAATACCCCGTAACTAAGACTTTTCTCAGGTGATTATAGGTTTTGTAAAATTGACCATTTAAACCTTGTTCTGGTTTTGTTTAAATAACTTTCTCTATGAGAAAGGAGCAACACGAAGGTCCACACTTGACTGACTATAAAAATCCCTTGTCTTCCATGGCTTCCTTCTCTGAAGGTGAAAGGTTTAGTTTTGCGTAAGCGTCTACTTCTCTCCAGCACTCATTTCTTTACCTTAGGACACTCAGAATACAAATGGAACAGTTTTAAAGGTGTTCCCACCGGAAACGAATAATGAGAGCCCTGCTACCATCTTGGCGATGATTGTGTTTTTGTGGATTCCTGTCCCCGGTTCAGCTGCCAGCCTGGGGCCTCAGGTGGTGTTTGTACACGGCAGGACCCTGCCAGGCTGCATGAGGGGTAGAGATAAACTGGCAGGAGCTGGCAGATGCATCTGTAGCCTGGAAGGAGGCCTGTTCTAGTTTCTCTTCTGGGACTGTGGTGAAATACTTTCCCAGAAAGTAAGAGGAAAGAAGGGTTTATTTTGGCTTACAGTTCAAGGTCCCAGTCCATTACTGCGGGCAAGTCAAGACAAAAGTTAAACCATCCCATCCACGATCAAGAACAGAGCGAGCACAAACGCATGGATCCTTGCCTGCCTGCTTTCTCTTCCCTTGTACACAGTTCAAGACCTCCTTGCCTTGGGAATTGGTGCTGACTACAGTGGGATGTGCGTTCCTTCCTCTATCAGTCAACCACCAAGATGTTCTCCAATAGACATGTCCTAAGGCCCTACCTGACCTAGACAATTACTCTTTAGATTCTCCTCCAAGCTGGTTCTAGGTTGTGTCAAATCGATCGTGAAAACTAACTGGCACAAGATTATTCGTGGTCTATTTTTGTTCAGCTACATCAGGAACTTTAGCTCAGTGCCACCAATAGCAACTATATGACTCAATAAGTGATTCTATTAACCAGTTTATTTTAGACATCTTTTAAGAAAATATTCTCATGTTTGGGGCCATAGTTAATGTTTTATATATATTATATAATGTATATATTCATACACATATATTTATATATGCATATATATTTATATAAACAATTATATGTGTTGAGTTCCTAAGAATTATTTTGAGATGTTACTATTGAAAAACTGTATCAGCACCACTATGTCGAAGTTTATTCCATGCTGGAGAATGGAATTGGGGCAATCCACTAGACTGCCTTCATATTGCTTTTTTTTTTTTTTTGGTTTTTCGAGACAGGGTCTCTCTGTAGCTTTGGAGCCTGTCCTGGAACTCGCTCTTGTAGACAAGGCTGGCCTCAAACTCACAGAGATCGGCCTGCCTCTGCCTCCTGTGTGCTGGGATTAAAAGCATGCACCACCACCACCCGGCCCATATTGCCATATTCTATTGCATGTCTAATTTTGATTTTATTAAGGCCTGCTAGGATGAAGAGAGAAGGGAACATAATATTGCCTGGCACTGGGAAGCTTTTATCACCTTAGAGCCTCCTGAGAGCTTGTGAATACACATTAATACACACGGGAGTCACAGAATTCCTTGTCATGGGCTGGAGATGTAGCTCAGTTGACAGAGTGCTCTCTTAGTATGTTCATTACTCAGGCCTCATAAACCAGGCATGGTGGAACACACCTACTAACCCACTATGTGGGAAAAGAAAACCAGAGGATCATGAATTGAAGGTCATCCTTGGCTATCTAGGGAGTTTGAAATCAGCCTAGAATCCATAAAACCTCTTTCTTGATGTTTTGATTGTGAGCCTATCCTTTATTTAATAGCTGAACTATCTCTCCAACCCACAAGACCCTATCCCCCCCCTTTAAAAAAGTTAATAATAATGTACATGCAGGGCAGTGGTGGCACAAAGCCTTTAATCCCAGCACTTGGGAGGCAGAGGCACGCAGATCTCCGAGTTCAAGGCCAGCCTGATCTACATAGTGAACTCCAGGACAGCCAGGGCTTTTGCACAGTGAAACCCTGTCTTGAAAAACAAACAAAAGTATGTACCTATCTTGACAATGAAGTATGTCATTTAAAAAGTTAACAGATGACAGATCTTAGATCTCACAATGTGCGTTTGTGGCGGGGTAATGGATGTGTGGATCGCTAGTCAAAACTGGGCTGCAGGGAACAGACTCTTGTGGTTACCAGCTGCTGCTCCACCCAATGCAATGTTTACCCTGGGATCTAGCAGGTCCCCCTCTGTTGCTCTTGTTGCATAGCAGCCCCGTGTAGAGCTGGGATGCGGAAGTACATGTCTCCTAGCTTTAATCCTGCAAGCCCACATTGAGGGTTGAGTCCTAAACCACCCAGTCAGTGCCATCACGCAGCCCTAAAGTGAGAAACTCCCAGTCACACATCTTCAGAGGGAGGATGTTTCTTTAAGTACACACTGTGGCAAAAGGGCAACCCTAAACCAAGTCCGTGAAGACACTTTTGATGAAAGTTTGGATGGACAAAACTTAGACCTGGCTCAGGATACTAAATTTCACTCTTACCCTCATCTCCATCTGGGGGTTAGCAAAGCCAAGAACAAATTGCAAGTCCTAAGGAAGCTCCTAGAAAATCTGTGAGGGATGTGTAATTATACTTTCCATTGGTGAATGTTATTGCAAATATTATGGAATGGAAGAAGTCAAACAGCACAGCTGGTTGACAAAGATCCGGCAAAGCTAAGCCATATGATGGCCACCATGCCACCTTTGGTTTTTATCTCTACCTGTTGCATACTTGGGAGATTTTTAATATTTGTACAATTTGGGAATATTGGATTGATAAAAAATTTCTTATGAAATTTATGCCTTCTCCCAGGAATGCTATTTCTAACCTTCCCCAGGACAGTTCTGAACATACTATTCCCCTTCCCCCAACCCCTGCTTTAGGGAGATATCCTTATCTACTTGAAGGTCTTCCTTATGCCTTGGAGGTTGTGACACACATAAAGAAGCCAGAGGTCTGTTTATGAGGCTATAAGACATTTTTGAAACATCTGTCCCTGTACCTACCTGGGAACAGGATAATCAAAACAAAATAAAGTTAAAAAGGTCAACAAGATCCTGTGGGCTGGAGGAGTTGGCCACAGTTCAGACCGCAAGCTTCTTCCAACTGTTCACTCAGGCAATTACGTGGCACATACAGCAACAAAGTTAGATTAGCTGAAGTTACCTCTGTCCTACATAGAGACTTATACTGATGGGCAAAGAATGATGTAGAAAGATGGTAAAAGTATTCTATAACAATATAAAATATAAACATTATGTTACAAGAGAATTTAAATAATAACTGCAGCAACTTTGGCCTGAGGATATTTCTTGGGCACTCTGCCTAGGATAGCTTGAAGATTATTTTGGTCAGATGTCCTTGTAGCTGTTGGTGGAGGCTGTTTGTTTCCTGGCTGCCGAAACTCAAAATAACCACACAGAAACTGTATTAATTAAATCACTGCTTGGCCTATTAGCTCTAGCTTTTTTATTGGCTACCTCTTTCATCCTAAACTAACCCGTCTCCATTATCTGTGTATCACCACATGGCTGTGACTTACCAGGTAGAGTTCTGTCTCTGGCGGGGCTACATGGCTCCTCTCTGATTCTCCCTTTTTTTTCCCAGCATTCAGTTTAGTTTTCCCTGCCTGTCTCTGTTCTGCTCTGCTATAGGCACAAAGCAATTTCTTTATTAATCAATAATAATCACAGCATACAGAGGGGAATTCCACATCATGTAGCCACAAAAGCAATCAGCCTGAGAACAACTTGTCATATGCCTGTAGATTCTTAAAAATTGGGTTATGGAGTTAATTGGTAAAACTGACAGCTCTGTTTATCGATGATGTCAAAACTTGATGAAGAATGATTGGAAAAGATAACTCTGTTCTGTCATAGTTTATTAATGATGACTGAAAGATGAACAAGAGGAAATGAAACATGTGTCCAAACTCAAAAATGATATGATCTATGTTTTGGAACAACATGAATGTATCCCTGCTTGCTCAATTTTGTATAAATAAAGCAGCA
Organism: Ondatra zibethicus; assembly: GCA_004026605.1. Classification (NCBI taxonomy): domain Eukaryota; kingdom Metazoa; phylum Chordata; class Mammalia; order Rodentia; family Cricetidae; genus Ondatra; species Ondatra zibethicus. The sequence continues at coordinate 155,937 of PVIU01002312.1, forward strand.
CTCTGGCTGCCAGTCAGTCAAGTTGCAAGATTCTCCCAGTCATCATGGCCTGGCCCCCTCCCTCCCTTGCCGACTCCTTACATCCTCTGCTGGGACCTGTCCGCCACTGGGGATGGCTCCTGACAAAGAATCAAGTCATATTTTAGTTGACTTGTGTTGATGGATGCCCCGAGGAGGGAAAGAGAGAAAGCTTAGTTTCGTACCCCATGTGTTACTGTAAGATTCCTTGTTTCTACAGAATGTACATGGCTAAGTAAATAGCATATTCTAACCATATTGCTTTAACAAAGGGAAGTGCTCCTTAGAGTTCCGTGCACAGCGAAGGGGCTCCTGCGGCTGGAGACAAGTAGATGAACGGTTACAGTCGGTCATGTCCTCACTCCTAGTGTGCCGTTTAGATCATGACGTCACTCATCAAGCACTGTAGTGGAACATAAATACATTTCAGCGTTTTATGGAGTATATATCAAAGAGGATATATATGCTAGCATCATAAAATTGCTCGCCAGACCATGTTTTCAGAGTACTTCAAACAAGTCCCACAGACAGAGCTTGATTTTTTTCTCCCCTTCCTTTCTTTTTTCCTTTTTTATTATGGAGGGGTTAACCTCCCCAGACCAAAAAAAAATACAGGTATGCTAATTTGGTGCTTTTTTTTTAAGCATCTGCAGTCATTACTTAGGCTTCACAACTGTTCTAGAAAGTGAAACATACGTATTGTCTACAAGTAGCTAGGTTCTGCCTAGCAGGGGAATCTGACTCCATGACAACAGATCAAGGATCAAGCAGAACCATTTTTTTTTCAGTCCAACAACTTTTTTTGTTGGATTAAAGCGAAATAATTTTTCTACTGCCTTTTAAATTTATCTACTGGTAGAAATTTAGCAAAAAGCATTACATTTAGAGGTTCTTTGGGTTTCTTTGTTTGAAATGATGCTTTAACGGGGTTTCGTCCAATGCTCTGGATCAGGGCAAGGCAGTTGCTTGAGTGAGTTTGGGGAGGTCTGTTGATAACTCAAGACAGATAAGAAATATTCTTTCTACTGGTTCTCAATCTGCACTCTATCAAACATTTTTAATTTTTAATATTTTTATGGTTTATTTAACTTTTATTTAATGTGCTTTGGTGTGAAGGTGTCAGATCCCCTGCAACTAGATCTTCAGACAGTTGTGAACTGCCATGTGGGTGCTGGGAATTGAACCCGGGTCCTCTGGAAGAGCAGTCAGTACTCTTAACCACTGAGCCATCTCTCCAGCCCCCTATCAAACATTTTTTAAAGCCCCTTCTATGAAATTGGAAAAGTCTAAACTCTTTGGATTTAATACTAAGATGTCATTTTCCTCTTGGGTTGTATCACATGGTCATTTACACGGAGGTCATGAAAGCAAAACTCTTAGTGTCGTAGCATATATGACCCTTGTTTATCAAGTTATAATGATTAGTCACTGTGATTTATCACTGCCAGACTCCCAGTTAAGAATACTACTGATGAAGCATTATAAAATATCTACTTATTACATTTACAATCCTTGCATTCTTGGGCAATGGGAAGCACATACACACACTTCTGCTCCATATCAAAAATGTGCTGATGTTTTGAAGGAAAGTATATGTGAAATTGTTCCAGCTACAAACGGGATGAGCCACTTTTCCCATATGAGGCACTATTTAAAAAAAAACAAAAGCAAAAAAACCAAAAATCTTAGGTTGATGTACTTTATGTGTGTGGTTTGCCTGTATTGTACATACACCAAGTGTGTGCCTGACGCCTGTGAAGGTCAGAAGGGAGTGTCAGATCCCCTGGAATTGGAGTTACAGATGGTTATGAACTACAGTGTGGATGCTAGGAACTGAACCCAGGTCCTTGGCAGAAACAGCCAGTGCTCTTAACTACTGAGCAATCTCTCCAGCCCCTGAAAATAAATTAGAATTTGGAAAGACACGTCCCTATTATATATCACTGTTTGATAATAGATAGTGATATGTGCTGATGTACGGATGATTTAGGGAATTCCCAGTTTACTAATGATAAATGAATGATGTTACAAAATCATTAATGAATTTTTAAAAATTATTTCTTTAAGATAGGGAAAGGATTGTAACACAACTGTGTATAAAACCTGTAATATCATATTACTTCTCATTAAAACTAATCTCTATGAGGCTGAACACTAGTGAGATTTGGTGTCATAGTAAAGAGATTATCCACAATTATTGGGAAAGGCTATTAAAATACTCCAACCTTTTTTTATATCTGTGTGAGACCAGGTTATCATTATGTATTTCAACCAAATGAAGCATTGCTACAGACCAGCTACAGAAGCAAATGTGACATTCTTCTGCCTTCTTTTGTGTTAGAAATGAGAAAATGCCAAAGATGTAAAACTATATCAACTTTCTCACTAAATTTGTAGAATAGTTATTGTGGGAGATTATTTTATACAAGTTAAAAAATTATATCTTTTAAAATGTCCACAAACTTAACTTCTCATGTGGTAAATATTTAAAAAATAAATCCATGCAAGCAAAAGACCTGTGAGACTCTTAGAATACTGTTTATCCAGAGCACAAAGGGGCCACAAGGTCAAAACATTTGAGAATTACTTTTTCCAGCACTATGTGGGAACAACCAAGGACAAAGTTCTTAAAGTTGGGTGGGAATGGATTGGAGGGTAGAGAGGGTGGTTATGGAAGATGTTGGGGAAAGGGTGAATGTGATCACATATACTGTCTGAAATTTTCAATGAATTAAATTATATCTCAACTTGAGAATTAGCAGTCTTGCCTATGTTTGATGACACCTTAGTTAAACATCCTATTAACTAGTTAGTGGAAAAATGAAACACAAATTACGCGATTTATTTAGGGCTTCTAAAATTATTATTGATTGGCTATTCTATGTAGTATGGATTTTTAATTCCTTTTATTTGAACTCCTTGCTTTTCCTTCCATGGTTTAATCCATGTCTCATCTACTTGATTTTCCTTGTTTTTATTTTCCATGTCTTTTGTTTGCTTGCTTATTTCCTTCCCTGAGCTTTAATTTGTAGTTCTTTGACTTTACTATCTGTAGGTCTCTACCTTACATGATAGCTAAGGGTCTTCTTTCTCTTCTAAAATCCATGTATAAAGAAAATGTTTACTAATAACTAGTTTTGGTTAAAACTGCACTATGAATATAGTTTATTTTTGTGTATATGAGGAATGAGAAATACATCCTTTAAGATTTATTTTTATTTGTGTGAGTGTTTGCCTGAATGTGTATCTGTGTACTGTGTGGATGCAGGGCCTGCAATGACTGGGAAGAAGGTACCAGATCTCTGGGAACTGGAATTGCAGAAGTTTATAAGTGGCCACATATATGATGGGGACCAAACCTGGGTCGTAGGAAGAGCAATCAATACTCTTAACCAATGAGCTGTTGCTCTGGTCCTGTCTGAGAAAGGCACGTTTAAGTTTGGGAAATAGTAGTTATATTCGAAAGCCAATGGAGCAAAACTTCATTCTTCTAAAGTGAGATCTTTCTCAGGATCTTGCATTCTCAACAGTGTGTGCATTTGACCGCTGATACTCATCTCAGATCTGAGAGTTTAGTGAGTAAATAAGACTTAGTCATGATGTATTTATACTCTTTCAATAAACGTGTCTTAAATAAATGTTTGAACTGGACAGGGTTGTTTGTTGATGTAACAAAAGAAGTTCCGGGTGGGAGGTCCTTTAGTACCCTGATATATTGGAATTCCATTTCAAGTTCAGAAACAGATACTTAAGCATCTATGGAATGAAGAATTCTCATGGTGCATAAACAAATAATCTATGAATGTCAAGCTGTTACTAAGAGGAGAGTCAGGACCCTCTGCCTATATCTAACAGTTGTGTAGCTTGGTCTTCTTGTGGGACTCTTAACAATGGGAGCAGGGTCTGTCTCTGATTCTTTTGCCAGTTTTTGGGACTATTTCCCTCATACTGGATTGCCTTATCCGACTTTGATATGCCATGTCTCATTGATATTTATGACAGGTCTGCCCTCCTCTAAATAGAAACAGAAGAGTGGATGGGGGAGGGACTGGGAGAAGAGGAAGAAGGGGAAAAAGTGGTTGAGGTGTAAGATAACTAAGAAAAGAATATATTTATTTTAATAAATATTATTTGAAGTAAAGTGTGAGCTATCTAGTTGATAGAGTGTAAAACCTGGTAAAAGCAGAGAATATAATTACTAAGTACCTGTGAAAGGTGAGTGTTCTAAAGTTTGAAGCCACTGGTGCTGATGTACGAAGCTAAAGGAATGCAGCCAGGAAGGCCTTGTCTGAAGCTTACAGACCTCCCTCCCGCTTGTCCTTCTGGGTGAGCGGTGGTTCTTTGAGACACAAAATTCTACTTTTCCAATAAATACTCTGAATTGTCCTCGATGTGACCACATCTAGCTGGCTCCTGTTTCCATAGCAGAGCATCTGTCAATTTGTGATTATAATTGTCTTCATCACCTTTGCCACCCCAGTTGACAGCACATTCCCAAGGTGGCTGCATTCATTCACCTCTTGTCCATTATGTGTAACACAGAACATATGCTTTTACATATTTGTTGAATAAATGAATAATTGAGTTAAAGATAATGCATAAAATGGTTTTTATATATTTTTCTTCAGCAAGCACTAACTGAAATAGCATCTCTCAAAATGATAAATTGTTGTGATCTAGCTTTTATATAAAAGGAAGAAGTGGATGTTTGCCTCTTGGGTCAGAAGGAAAGAGAGATAGTGATTGATAACTCTGTTCCAGCATTTTCATTTCTCAGAGTATAAAAATAACCTCTTAAAAATACATCAACTTGCCTCCCTGCCATTCTGGTCTCTACCAACGCTGAGTTCAGAAGTCTTCCATATTTCTCCTGTCTACTTAGGAGACAGTTTTTCCTTGTTAAGCCCGGGTTTTTCCTATTTCTGTGAATGCTCATTAGTCTTCCCTGAAGTTGTGTTCTGCATATCCCCTTGTTATCTAACGGTGCTTGGACACCTTTTCATGACACCCTGCCTCTAGTTCTTTACCAGTTATGCTATCCACAGGGTCAGATGTGTTAAAGAGAACTTTGTGAACACAGGTTAGATCAGGATCCGGTAGCACAGGTTGGCCCTCCTGGGTCCTTGGCAGCCCCTAATTAAAAGCTTTACACCACCTTGGCAAACAGCCCTATTTCCTTAATCCGTAAAAGGGAATGGTGGTAGTGCCTCCCTCATAGTCTCTTAAGATAGGTGAATCTAAGCAGGTAGCGTGTGTACAGCCATGGGAGCAGTAGTGTTAGCATCCAGAGCACTCAGCTGGCTTGAAATTTTTGCTTTTCCTGCCTCGTGACACTTGGCAATGGCACAGGATCATTTTCTACTAGAGAAATGGCTGAGTGGGAATGCTTCAACTATCATTTCTCTTTATTCTCTTTACCCGTTTGTTTGCCAAACCTCAGGCTTTCGTCTTTCATTCTTATTGCCTGGATTTTTTTTTTTTTTTTGTTTTTGTTTTCAAAACAGGGTTTCCATATGAAATAGTCCTCCTAGCTATCCTGGAACTCACTTTGTAGACCAGGCTGGTCTCGAACTCACAGAGATCTGATCCGCCTGCCTCTGCTTCCCCAGTGCTGGGATTAAAGGTGTGTGCACCAACACCGCCCGGCTTTGGAATAATTTTAAATTAAGATTTTGCCCTCTTTATCTGTTGTGAATAAGAATGTCAAAGGGCCACGTGTAGCTCACTGCTTGCTTTCAAATGTACGCTTTGCACTTCCTGGCCTCAACATACTTTCTTCTCTTGTGGCCAAGGTCTCCAAACAAATCAATAAAACTAATTGCCTAAAGAAATTAAAATAAGTGAGTTGGAAATTAATTTTCATTTTGAGCGAAATTGTAAGAATAGCCTCAAAATTCAACGTGTTTTGCAAGGCATACAACCAAGAGTGGTTCCTGGTTTTTCCTGCAGGAGGCAGTGGCCCAGTTCTTGCTGTCTTCCTTCATACTTACCTCTGTGTATCCAAACAGCATGCAGCTTCTGACACTTTTGAGTTTTTAGCTTCCGATATTTACTTTTAAACTGTTCTTATCTACAAAGACCTTTATCGTCCTTCCCTAGGGATGAGATAACTTTAATGGTTAAAAACAATTTCTCTTTGCCCCTTGAAGGTATCACTCCATTGTCCTCCAGCTCCGATTGCTGGAGACTGCTGGTCTTTGATCCTTGGTGCCTTTGATTTTGATCTTTTTTTTTTCCTCTGAGTAATTTTTGCAATTATCTCTTTAGCACGAGTTCTGGAATTTTCCCTGTGCTGTGTTTTCATAGAAGTCTGTTTCTATGGATCTAGGAACTCAGAATCAGGTCCAGGGATTCCGTCTCCTCAGTGTTGCTTGGGTATAGGCCACTGACTTTTCACGTAATTTATATTTGCTTTTTAACTTTTTCTTCTACTTCTAAGAGATTTCTTCAGCTTTGCTTTTTTTCATTTTTTTTTAATTTAAATTTCCTGCCCTTGCTACAGTATAGTCAAATTCTTTGGATTCTTTTCTTTAATCAGAAGGGCTCTCAAGAGGAGACTCAAGCAGTGTGTGGGCAGTTTCTGAGGCGAAGGCACACAGTTTTGTAGATGACCAACCAATAGACTCATGGGCCTAGACCCAGCTTGGTCTGACTTCCCCCTCCCACCTTACCTGCTACCAGAAGGGAACTTCTGGGGGTCCCTATCTCCTCAGAGTCCCTCATGAAGACTCTCCACAGCGCAACAGGCAGGATAGCTTCAGGAGCCGCCCAACGCCACAGAATAGGTGATAGAAGACCAAGAAGGGGCTAATGGCTTCGTACCCCTGCCTCACGACCTACCCCAGGTCTCTCTGGGATCACAGTATCAGTGGAGGCCTCCTGTGATAAACTTGGTAAACTTGAAGTCTCTGCAGCCACCTCCCACCGTCTGCCCACGTTTCTCGGACTCTCTCAATGATTAGCTCCCCACTGACTGTCTTCCTTCAGCGCTCTGCTAGTCTGGATTAGCGGGGCCCGCTGTTGCATAATTCAACATCTTGAGCTTTTGATGTTCAAAGTCACGTCTTATTAGTCTCCACTAAATGTAATACATGATATTTTGCCGGTAATTAAATATATATTTACCATTTTTGGAGAAAGTATAATCAGAATAGTATCAAGATTCTAGTGCAACTCAGTGCTTCCTTTGCTAACACCCCGAGTGTTTCAGTAAATTTGTCCAAACTTTTTTTTTTTTAATGTCATCCCATTTTCAGATGTATGATGTGACGTTTTTCTTTCTTTCTTTGAAAGGCCCTTTAGAGTTTTGGAATAATGTTCTGTTTCTAGCACGTTCCCTGCTCCTTCTTTCGTTGCTTAGGCTGTCTGGAACTGTCCCCGTGAGTGTCTGAGTGTCTGTGTGTGAGCGGCAGGAATTTCTCAGGGGCAGGTGTCATGGTGACCTGGCTGGATGACTTTGCTGTAGAACCCCTCAACATTCTGCAACTGTGCCTTCTCTCTGCTTGGTCTGGTTGGTGTTCCCCCTCTGTTCTGCACAAAAAAAAAAAAAAAAAAGGAACAATGACAATGAGACAGCTAGTGTTTTCTCAGAGCTGGTGGGGAAAGGGTTTGATTTCCTTTTTATTATTTATTATTTATTTTGCCTTTTCAAGACAGATTTTCTGTGGCTTTTTGAGCCTGTCCTGGAACTAGCTCTTGTAGACCAGGCTGGCCTCGAACTCACAGAGATCCGCCTGCCTGCCTCTGCCTCCGGAGTGCTGGAATTAAAGGTGCGCACCACCACCGCCCGGCTTGATTTCCCTTTTCTTCCTGAACACTTTGCACCCCTTCTCCGGGTTTCAGCGACCCAGCCTACCTGCTGGCAAAGGCGCTGCATTGTGCTGTGCTACAAACTCCAGGCTTAAGATTTCAAGGAGAAAATCTAAGTATTTTGCCAGCACCGGAGAGGTTCTGCTGTCCAGCTTGGGGGCGGGGGTGGTAAGAGGCAGGACTTGGGAGAGACTGTAATACTTGGGTGGACGTGATTTCACCCTAAGCTCCCTCCTGAGTGTGGCCTTGCCGTTCAGGGTGCAGAGTCCTTCCAGTTCCGAGTCTTTCAGAGACTGGCACTCTCGGGTGACCTTGCCGCTGGCTTTGTCTGCTACTGCCTGCCCTCAGTGGTCAGCGATGCCTCCTTCCAGCCCGGCAAAGGCTCCCCAGTCTCCAGCTTCCGGAATTTGATAGCCGCCACATCTTCTTTTCTGGTTGGTCTTTGCTATTTGTGTTTTAAAAATTCCTTTCCCCACCACATTAGGGAAGTTTCAGGAGAAAATAAGGGAATACACTGGTTCACCCTACCATGCTTCTCTTCCGTGTTTTCCATAGTTAAATCTCTTCCTCCCATCTTTATCTCAGCAGGACTCCTGTCTGGGCTCTAACCTCAGTAAATCTGGATTTCTGTCAATAAACCCAGCCCTGCCCACAATCATACACCATCTGTTCTTCCTTCTATACACTGTGTTCTCAGGCGTCCTTTGGAATATGCTGCTCCGTTTAGGGTGTCTCCAGGGGCTCCTACTAACTCATATAACAAAATTCTACCTAATCAGCTCAAAAGGCAAGAGTTCATCTTTCCCACCTTCTTTGGCTAACTGTCATAAAATAATCAAAAAGTGGTGACATGTGTCTCAGCATCCTGGGGGAAACAAAGATGGTGGCTATCGCCATCCTTTCCACATCATTGTCTATTACGCAGGGCTCCTGGACTCAAACACAATGCGAGAGCTTCTGTCATCCTTCCGTTTGTGCTGTCCATCACACAGATGGCCAAAACTAGATCTTTTAGTTAATCAGTTCACTTAGCATTTCAGAAATCAGGGCATATAATTTCCACTGATTATTTTCCTGTGTGGGATAGAAATAAAACCCACCTATCAGTGGTTGTTGGCATTAAAAGATATTAATTTGGGTCTGGAGAAATGGCACAGTGGTTGAAAGCACTTGCTGTTCTTGCAGGGGACACAGGTTGAGTTCCCAGTGCCCACACAATAGCTCACAAACATCCATAACTCCAGTTCCAGACGACCTGGTGCCCTCCTCTGGCCCCCACAGCCACTGCACACACATGGTGCACGTAAATACAGGCAGGCAAAAATACCTGTACATACAAAAAGACTTAAGATGAGTGCTAAAAATAACTCAAATACAGTTGAATTTTGATATTTTATAAGATATTGTATATTTAAGTTTAATAGATTCATATAAAAGAGAGCTATCTGCAGTTGTAAGGGTAATTTAATAACATGACTTAAAGATGTTTCTACCCTCCAGCCTGATTTACTTGTCATTTTTATAGTAATTTCTGGTAATTTCAGAATAACAGTGTGCATTTGAATAAAAGCAGCTTTTTTTTCTTAATTGTGTGAGGACTTTTCCTCCACATGAAAGTATGCTTTCAATTTTTCTAAAGGTTCAACTGCATCACATTCAGTCTGGCTACCCTCGAAGGGAATATTATTTACTGAATACCTGGGAGCAACTGTTCTGAAAATGGACTTCCTTGATGGTCCATGCCACAGCCACCTGAGCTGCCTTAGCGTGGGGAGTTAAAGTTTAATCTGGCCTTGTTGATAAACCCAGGATGGGGAGTGGATTGACCTGCTAAACCTGTTCTTAGGGCCCTGTAGTTCAGAAGGGTCCCGCCAGCCAGACCTCACTCATGTTCCAGAGTACGGTCTTATCCTGTTCTCCCTCTTAGCTACTCTACCTCTGAGGACACCCATTCAGAGACCATCTAAATCCATCTACTAAATCCTGTGTTGATACCTGTGGAGTTCAAGTTCATCATCATTTTCAAACTCAGAAAAATAATCCATATATTTTCCTTATTTTATGATATTTCTTTCTTCCTTCCTTTTTTTCTTTTATTTTTAATTTTTTTGCGTGGGGGGAGGGGTGCCTGTACCTAGACTGGCCTGGAACTCACAGAAATTCTCCTGTCCCATCCTCCCAAGTATAGGATTATGCCTGGCTATGGACTTTTAGATTTTATGAGATTTTTGAGAGTTTTATTTGAGCAATTATAGATGACAAAAAATTGTGTGTGACTACCATTTGTCTCTCTGATCTATTGCCATTTAACCAGCTTTGTCAGGAAGATAAAATTCTGACAATAAATCTTGAGAAACTGTGACAGCAAGAAAGCTAAACTGGAAATACCTAGCAGAGCATGCACCTCCCACACAAAGAGTTTAAATATCTTGGTCCTTAGTCTGCCATAAATTAATTCTGAGTGAATTCATTAAAGGAGTCTAAAGGAAGAGCTACCAATGACTTTCCTTATGGACAGTTTTCACACAATATCACACTTGCAATTTTAAAAAATAATGCATGGGATACATATAATTTTTAATTCCCTAGAAACTCAAATCCAAGCTTGAGACTTGTGTTCATTTCTTTTCAATTGCTGTCGCAACACACTATGACCAAGTCAATCATAAAAGAAAGCCTTCAATTTTGTTTAGCGTTCCCAAGGATGAGAGACCATGATGACTAGACCCTTGGTCCATGATATCATGATGGTTAGAGGGCAGGCATGGCAGCAGGAGAGGCTGAGATCTCACAGGAGAGGCAAGTAGGACACAGAAAGAATTAGTCCGAAATGACATCTTTTGATAGCTTAAGTGGCCTCCCATCACAGTTCCTCCTCCAAGGCCACACCTCCTAATCATTCCTAAATAGTTCCACTGACGGGGAGCAAACACTCAAATATGAGCGTGTGGAGGCCCATTCTCATTCAAACTACCACACTCCCCATAACAATCCGTTGATAATGCAGAGATTTGCTTCGTGTATAAACACGTGCACATCAACAAACGAACAAAACAAATAGACACACAGATCCCGTGGTATAGCAAGTGATGGTGGTCTCCAAAGAAAACAAGAAAATAACTCCTTCCTCTTTGAGGTTCTCCACAAGAAGAGATGGGCATCAAGAAGGATTAAATTTACCGTCAACTTCAGGTCGTATCATGCTTTAAATCTTGCTTCTAGGTTTACTCGCTGAGGAAAAGGCAAGGCACGCTTGATTTGTTTTTATGACATGCATCTCTCTAATAAATCATTCTGCTTGGAGTTGATTGAGTAATGGGGTGTGGAAAGCCCAGAAATCTTTAGGGTGCTTTCCCTAACATCAAGTTCTCACAGCTGCCAGTCCCTGCCAACTGAGCCTCACCCTAGTTACTTATGACTAGACTCTGCTACAGTCATTCGCTTTGAGTCTTTTTCCAGAGGAGCCAATGAAGAACACTCTGCTTGGTATTCTAACTCCTCTGTCACAGGTGTCCAGCATTCTTATGTGTTAATGCTTAAGTCCAATGGTGGGAAAGGTCTGTGAGCTATGAAGTATCGTCTCTCCAGTCCATCACAGGAGACATGTAACAGCCTTCAAAGGGTTCAAGACTTGCATTGTGTTCCGAGGAAGGTGGGAACTTCTTGTCTGCTTACCCAGGATGCATATATACCTCTTCGGTGTCTTCTAGGACATTTCTCCCAGGTTGATTTTCTGTTTTCTTGTCCAGGTGTCTTTAAATCACCCTATCTCGATTCCACTTACATTATCCATCCCAAATTCCCCATAGATCTCTGATATCTTTGCAGAAGGGTGGTTAAGTGTGCTGTGTACTTGACCTTGGCTGGGTCTGATTTCTTGTTTAGGGAGTATGTGCAGAGGGGCTTCTCTGAGTTCTTAGTGGCTTTCTGTACTGGCATTTCATTTGTATTTTAATAAATAAAGCTTACCCGAAGATCAGATAGCGAAACAGCCCCACTGGTCAGCCTTATTACCAGGCAGGGGTAACACACACCTTTAATCTCAGTAGCCACACTAGTTGCCATAGAAACCAGGTAGTACATGCCTTTAATCCCAGTGGTGCATACTTTTAATCCCAGAATTAGAGAGGATTTTAAGATGGGAGGAGACAGCTCTCATACACAGTCTCATTCTGAGATTTCTGGAGGCAGAATCACCATTTCAAATTGAGATTGAGGTAAGAGCCAGTGGCTGGCTGCTTTGCTTTTTGGATCCTCAAGTTGAATCCCAATTTCTATCTCTGAGTTTATATTGTGCATCAATAGGCACCCAATGTGGGGCGTGAACCTGTGACCCTGAGATTAAGGGTCTCATGCTCTACTGAGTTATGTAAATGGAGACTGCACTTTCATTTCCTGGCTGCCCAGAACCAAATAATCACACAAAACTATATTAATTACAACACTGTTTGGCCAATGGCTCACGCATATTCCTAGCTCTTAAATTTTAAATTAACCCATTTCTATTAATTTGTGTATCACCTCAAGGCTGTGGCTTAGTGGTAAGGTTCTGGCATCCTTCTCCTTTGGCAGCTACATGGCATCTCCCTGGCTCCACCTTCTTTCTCCCTGCATTCAGTTTAGTTTTCCTACCTACCTATAGACCAAACAAAGCAGCTTCTTTATTAACCAATGATAAAAAGCATATTCATAGCATACAGAGGGAAATCCCACATTAGTTTTCTGCAGATGTATTTTTATATTCACACTGCTATCTCCTTGACCAAGAACAGGAAACGCAAGTTTTGAATTTTCGGTCTCCTGGAACTACTGATGAGGGTGAGTGTATGGGGGAAGGATGAAAGCCAGATGAGGTACTTTTGTGCAGATTTTTTATTCAGCAACTATTACTGGGGTATCTGTTGTGTGCTAGACACTGCACCAGGCCATGCCCTAAACTATGAAGCCCACATTATGTCTGGAACTAGATGGTCTGCAGGCACCATCTAACTTTCTATATTTGTGTTGAGCTAAAATAAAATCTCCTGTCCATCACCTCCAAGTGCAGAACCCAAAAGGAACAAAGAGGGACAGAAGATGGGAGCTTTTCCAACGCTAAGAGATCATTTCACAGACCAGGTCTTGATGAGGCTAAAATCCCTAACCCCTTCCCAGGGGTCTTAATTGTCCTCAGAGAAGCTGCCCCAGGAGAAAGTGTGAGACCTAACTTGGAACACCTGTCCTCATGTCCTCACTGCTAAAACTGTAGCTCACCATGGAGAGCAGTCTGAACAGGACTGATAGCTTCTGAATCACTTAAGTTCTTGAAACAGTAGAACTAAGGAGGCCTTGACACTGCTATTCTGTTATTAGTAATTGTTCAAAACTCAGGCCCATCCTGCAGCGCTTGTTGCTTTTAAAAAAAAAGATTTATTTATTTATTCATTCTATATATAGTGTTCTGTGTGCATATATGCCTACACACCAGAACAGGGCACCAGATCTTCCTACAGATGGTTAGGAACCACCATGTGGTTGCTGGGAATTGAACTCAGGACCTCTGGAAGAACAGCCAATGCTCTAACCCTCTGAGCCATCTCTTCAGGCACAATTATCTGGCGCTTGTTACTCTTTACTGTACAAAACAGAATCCCTTTCAACTTCTGCAAGCCATTTCATTGCTGTGTGATCATCTATCTGGAAGAGGCGAAGAATGACACCCTTAGGTCTCCAGCATGCTGCTAGCACCCCATCTGTGTCTGTTTGGCTATCTGAGAGTAATATAAATGATTCTGGATGATCTTCTTAAGGGAGAAAAAGTGAACTTATTCTAAAATCATTTTTGAGCAAGAATTGCTTACCAAAAGCTGTGTAAGGTGGTGGGGAAAGTTGGTATTTCAATAACCTGGAATGCTTGGTGCTGAGACTTCATCTAGTAGGCTAGCCTTGGCTATGCAAGGAATAAATCAATGGTGATTAAAGTAAGCTCTATGGCAAGCCTCGACAGCCAAACCACCAGGAACTTGCCTCTGTTGCACGGAGGAAGGACAGTATCTTTCTGGAAAACCAAATAGAAAAACAGTATTTCTGATGAAAATCTTCCAAGCGACATGAAAGGAAAAATTCTTAAATAGATTCAAACTGGTGACTTCATCTAAAGTAAAAATAAGAGTAATCTCTTGAATATTGTTACTAAAATAACTTACTGCCATCTGCAGCAGCCACTGACCCCCTTGAAGAGCCCAGAGAGTATTATGAGCAAGGAAACTATCCATCCCAGTGTTGGATGCTTGATTTCATCCAACACTCAGTGTTATTGATGGAGGTCACGACCTTTTCTGTGCACATGGCCCCTTTTTATCCCCGCCAGTCACATCCATGCATTTCACTCCACTGTAGTGGAGTGGCTGGACTTTAGATGTGACAATGAGCCATGCAAGTGGTCTACGTTGCCATGCTCATTGTTCCCCGCACAAACTAATAGCTTAAAAGATCCGCGTAGATGAGGCAGCTGTGAGACTGGAGGCTGAGGGTAACGTTTTGGGGTGGGAGGTGGAAAGCAAATAGAGAGTACGATGAAATAAAATAGGTGCACTGTACTCACAAATCTGTTCTCAGTACAAGACTGGCTTCCTGGCCTCCCAGGAAAAGCTGTCTAAAGCCACTGCATTTCCGATCTCCAAATCACTTCTTCACTGACTCTTCCATTTGCTCTTCAATATTCTTATTTTATTCAAGTTGTCCTCATGGCTTTGAAAAGCAGTTTCTTCAACATCATTTTATTTTGAAATACCTGTCCAAAATAGTACGTTACTTAAAATGATTTATGTTAACATTTGCAGCATTTGAGCCATGTCCCCAATCACCTTAACTTGTTTTAGATTTTCCTTTGAGGTATATCTAATTACATCTTATTAAAACTCTACAAAAATAAAAGGTTCTTAAAGTACAGTTCACAGTGCTGGGACGCTCACGTGCGCACGTGCTCTGCTGAGCAATGTTATATGGGAACCTGAGGTCAGTTACAGTAGTGATATCAAAACTGGCCAGCGCCACAGTTCAGCCTTTCACCCCCCAGGGTCCAGGCTTTCACCCACAAGTCAGCCAGTTAAATATCGGTAGGCACACCACTGAGACAGTGTCACCCCTCAGGACTCCAAAACACCATCAGAACTTTTCAAAAGGAAGCTGGGGGGGGCACTTGAATCAGATGCTGTTGAAAGGCTAAACACACAGCAGGGGGAAGGTATTTGTAAATAACTTAGAAATAGAGATCTTGCTTCTTAGACAGAGCCCTTCAGTGGGGTGGTAGGGTGGGAGGTCAAACTGGTTCATTTGAAGAACAATGGAAGAATGAGGAGATGGAGAGCTGAGGCATAGTTATTTTAACAAGCCTGAAGACAAAGGAGCAGAAACTTAGATGGTCAAAGGCAGCTTACTGCGGTTCATTTAAGAGGCCTATCACTAATGATATATACTACTTTTTTATTAAAGGAAATTAAGCATTTACAGTATTAAAAAGCAAATGTTTATTAGAATCAATGGCATAAACCTCAAGAATAGCTCCTAATAGGGAGGTCCTCAGGGGAAAGAGACTAGACTACTTTCTAAATACTTTCAAACATTAAATATGGTAACCCAGCATGGTGGCCCAGGCCTATAATCCTAGCAGTTTAGAGGTTGGAGGGAGATAATTACGAGTTGGGGTCAGCTGGGAGCAAGGCCCTGTCTCAAAGACAACAGCAATAACAACAAAATCGAAAGTCAAAAATGTAAAAATAGAAAGGATAGTTTTGTCACTGCTGAACTGAGGTGAGACCCCCCTTTAATTGTATTTGTGTGATGATATATAGTAATGTGATGAGTTTTGAAGCTGAGTTGAGCCAAACAGAAAGCCAGTTAAACAGAGTAAACAGTGGACCACATCTTAGCAATAATGACACATATTATTATTAGGATAGTAGCATCCCTGAGATTAAAATGACGAGGATAATGGAAACTCTCCAGTCTTACTGCTGTCTGGAACAGTGACAGGAACACGTGCCATCTCACTTTGTCTGCGTAGGATCCTGTCCAAACTAGCCAGAGCCAGGAGCTGCTAAGTAGCCCCGCCTTAGGAATACCTAAGTAAGTAAGTAAGACTTCCACTGGTTCATAGAGCTGAGAATTAAATGCCAGCAACTTCCTAATTCTATGTGGGTCAAGCTAAAAAGTATGGGCTTTTCTTTTCTGGGTCAAGTGATTGGTTCTGATGTCCCCTGATTATAGATAATAAGGCCCTAAGCATAGACTCTTTTCTACCAAGGCCCAACACTGATCAGCATAATGTCTGTACATAACCAGCAATTAATAAATACATGTTATGTTGTACTGAATAGTTATTTTAGTGGTTTGGCCTGTCCCAATTTTAAAAATTACTTTCAAAGAAAATATAAGATGTGCACAGTCTTTAATCCTGGGCTGTAAAGTCAACATTTAAAAAAAAAAAAAAGAATGAACTTCTAAGTCTTCAAGAATGTTGCTATCACAGTCTGCTTGGGAACTTTGCCTAAAATCTGAGCTCCACCCATCATTCCTATCTTCCTTTCCCCAAAGCAACATTGCCAGAGGTTTAGCTTCTCAAATGAAATCCATGGCAAGGAAGAGTTCAAACATTGCCTGAAATCAAAGACGAAAAGATGATTAGAATGAATTAAAAAAATAACCTGTGGCTGAGAACACGCCTGATACAGTTTCAAGCTTGGATCACTCCTGCAGTCATGGCATCTGCATGTATTAAGTTCCAATGAGTTTTATGCTATTAGAGTTAAGTACTATATCTGATCCAAAATACATTCTGCAGGAAAAGAGACTCCAAAGTTAGGGTGGTGGAAAGCCGTGTTGAGCGACGGGGAAACATGAGAGGAAGTCGGGACAGACACTTTTCGTTTGCTCAGCTAAGCTCAGCACATCCTTTATCACAGTATCTACTCCTACCGAAGGAATTTGGGTAATGACTTATAATGTAGGTATCCATGCCATTGTAAAGATAAGTAAGAATTCGGTTTGTAGGAAGAAATAAAAGATGAGAATTCAGATGACCTCAAAGAACTGAAGCAGATTTATTTAATGCGTGAGAAATGACATCTCTAGCTCTGGCCTCCAAACCAGGACAGGACCCAGCTGCTCAATGAACAGACACAGAGACAGCATAGGCTATGAGCTTTGGGCTGCGGCTAAGGATATAGAAGCCCGGAGAGGAGCTCCTTAGGGGCTGGAAGAGGAAGTTAGCTGCTTTCCCAAGACATGCTGTGTTTTGAGACTGCAGGGTCTCCTGAGACCACTGCGTGTCTGGGGCAGGCAGCAGCTGCTTCTTCTGCAATCCTCAGAGAGCTGGCTCGCTGGGCTTTTGAGCTGGCTTTGGCAGGGTGGGGGTGGGATGGGATTCTTTTAGCCATGGTGGAGGATTGAGGGCCTTTGATGACTAAGGGATGACGACAGAGTCTGTGGTGGCTAGTGTTGATCATTTACTCGACAGGAGCTCAAATCATCTAGGCACCAGACCTCCGAGTGCAGCTGAGGAGTTCCTAGAATGAGTTACCTGGGGTAGGAGGATCCACTCTGATTGTGAGCAGCGCCATCCTGTGTGCTGGGGTCACAGTCTGAACCAGAAAGAGGAAGTGAGCTCAGCACCATTTCTTTTCATTGAAAAGAAATCTCTTTTTAAATACAATAAATCCTGACTATAGTTTCCCCTCCCCCAGCTCAACCCAGATTCCTATTTGCTGCAGGAGCAAGATAGGAATATTACATTGTCCACTCAAGCATCCCCACCGGTGTGGTTGTCCTTGAAACTCTCTTCCTACACATAGTACTTATCTTAGCATTTCTATTGCTTCGATACACACCATGACCAAAAGCCAGTAGGGGAGGAAAATGTGTATTTGGCTTACACTTGCATATTGCTGTTCATCATCAAAGGAAGTCAGGACAGGAACTCAAACAGGGCAGGAACCTGGAGGCAGGAACTGATGCAGAGGACATGGAGGAGGGCTGCTTACTGCCTTGCTTCCCATGGCTTGCTCAGCCTTCTTTCTTAGAGAAACCAGGACCGCCAGCCCAAGGGTGATCTCACCCACAGTGAGCTGGACCCTCCCACATCAATCACTAATTAAGAAAATGCCCTACAGGCTTGCCAACAGCGCTGCCTTACGGAGGCAATTTCTCAATTGAGGCTCCATGCTCTCCAAGGGCTATAGCTTGTGTCAAATTGACATAAGATTAGCCAGCACAGTTGTCTATTGCCTTCAGCCTTTAGGTTTCAGCCCTTTAAAAGAACGAAATCAAGTGCTGTGTGAGTTGAATGTGTGTCAAAGCATGTGACAATTTCCTCCAAGATAGACTATTTCATATTAGAGGAAACTGTTGTAAGACACAGGATGTTCTAAGAGGAGGTTAAACAGTCCACCCTGCAGGGAAGCTTTTAAAGCTCTGGGAGAAAATAAGGCAAAGGCTTCAGGAAGTTCCTGAAACTGACCAGATTCACTGGGTTCCTCCCCTCCCAGGTTTACATAAGCTGTAAGACCTGCTGAGCGACACTCAGAGAAGCTGACCTGCTGGAAAGGGTTTCCTTCCACCCGGAGCTGCCTGAAGCTTGTGCAGTTCGTTCTTGCTTTCCAGCTTTTGTGAGCCATGCTGGGGGGAGCTTTTGTGGTGCAGCTGTCTTTGAGTCATTTCAGCTCCTCTAAGTAACCCCTCACCCATTTTTCTGTAAGTCACCCCAATAGAACTCACCGTTTCACCAAATTGGACTTTCATTGTGTCCTTCCTTTGGTCTGCCATTGGTTCCCTATCTGGGACCAGTGGACATTTGGTCACATCTCTCCATGAATAGTGTCACACAACATAGTACATGTGTTTCCAGGTTTTAATCTGTAAACAATTATGGATTGATCTTGGGGAAGAAATGGAGGGGGACTGAGAGAAAAGTCAACAGGGGTCGGTTGTTATGGGTGGGAACAGAAAACTATGTGTCACCCCGAAGGTACTGCCCTGGGAGCTTTAAGGAGAGCCACATTTCACAAATATTAACTATCCCACAGAGCAAATTATGCTTGTGCTGAGTGAATTTGTATTGTTAGAACATTTTTCAGTTAGTTAGGGGTGGCGCCTACTGGAAGCAAACCTCCTAATCTTTCTATCAGAAACAGATCTCCAGCTTATGTTTAATAACTAAAGGGTTGAGGTATCTTGAGCCATGTCCAGGTTATCTTTATTTCCACTGACTTAATTTTGTTCCTTCCGACTATCTATATAGTCAAGGCTAATTCTCAAAGTGTCCCACAGTTGGCCCACTCTGGTTTGGGCATGTGATTGCTGTTGTGTTGCACCAAGTGGGTGTTCAGGTGGCTGCAGTGTAAGGGTAGATCATATTCTAAGTGTAGTGTAGACTTGTGCTCAGTAAATGAGTCACTTCTCGATAAGCCAATGTCTAAATAGCCAAATTAATCAGCGTTAATCACACTAATGACCATTTCAGAAATGTCATTTTGATGTTGCTACGATCCAAGAGTTAGTTTGATTTAAACACATGGCTGCCAGATAGTTATCGGTCTTAATTTTGGAACATGGACACAAAGCAACAGTAGCCATGTATTTATTTTGCACAGTCGTGACTTTATCTCAGAAGATGAGGAAATCTCTGACACTCAGAGGCATCCTGTGAAAAGGCACTTCGTGTATTTTTAGGAGTGAGAAAATTAACTGAAAAACAAAACACCACTATTTGTCGAATGAATAAAAGAAAATACTTTGTAAACCATTAAATTGCATTTTTCTTTTGTTGATGCTTAGAAATTGAGACAAAACACATTCTTAAACATTGCCCTGAAGGTCTACCAATAGGGAGTCTTTGAAATAAAAAGAACATAGAATTTGGAGGCGAGGCCTCCCCACCCCGCCCCTTTCTGCCCTTATGTTTTAGTAGATGATTTCAAGTCCAATTGAAATATATACTTGAGAAACTGTCGTTCTTTTCGATGGGAGTGTCTAAGGAAAAAAAATCCCTCTGAGACACCGAGTCTCTGTAATTAGGACTCATATGTCAGCAGCAAGGATCATGTAATCTCTACTCACATCACATAGCAACAAAGGCCTTTCAAGAACATTCCAAAACGTCTATGCTATCCTTGTGTTCTAAGCGTGAAAATGCACACAGACATGCACAGCCTTTCTGACACACAGCTTGCGCCTCCACACCCCTCATGTGGTGCTTCCATTCAAAGAAACATTGCTCGAAGCCACCTTTCAAAGAAATCTCCCCGCCCCCCCCCCCTTTTCTCAGCTCTAGATATTTTGGGATTGTTCTGGGAAGCTTGTAGTATCAAGAATCCTCATTTGACCCCCTCTCAAAGCATCTTAAAAACTTAGGATGGCTTGTTTAATTCGAGTCATTTAAGTTTTCAGATTACATTTGCACATACTGAACATAAAATAGTGGAAAATGAGAGCAGGCTTAGCATATTTAAAATTTTTTAAATATTTTTTTCAGCAGAGGAAATCCTGAGTCTTACACTTGTCAAGCAAGTGTTCATCCAGAGTTACATCCCCAGCTCTCAAAACTAAAATCTGAGCTGAGAATATTACAATCCTCAGAGCCTTTCAGCTTGTTAAGTTTTTGTAAGATAGACATAATTAGCTCAAGAGAGAAAGATTTGTTTCTTTTTTTCTTTAGACTTATTTATTTTATGTAGATGAGTGTTTTGCTCACTTATGTCTGTCTGTATACCACATGTGGTAAATGCCCATTGAAGCCAGAAAAGAGCATCAGATTCCCTGGAACTGGAATCATGGATGGTGACCATGAGTAACCATGTGGGTGCTGGAAATAGAACTTGCATCCTCT
This sequence comes from Ondatra zibethicus, assembly GCA_004026605.1. Classification (NCBI taxonomy): domain Eukaryota; kingdom Metazoa; phylum Chordata; class Mammalia; order Rodentia; family Cricetidae; genus Ondatra; species Ondatra zibethicus. The sequence goes on from PVIU01002312.1 coordinate 176,626, forward strand.
GGAAGAGCAGCCAGCGCTTTTAACCACTGAGCCATCACAGTAGCCTCATTTATTTCTTTTTTAGAAAAGATGTTGCTATGTGTTTCAGCTTGGCCTCAAATTTGTGATCCTCCTGTCTTAGCCTCCTGAATGCTGGGATTATAGGAGTTAGTCGTTACCATTGGCTTGCCCCCCC